>CAJVPU010000080.1:0-25244 GCA_910591775.1 Dentiscutata heterogama | reverse complement strand
TAAATTTTAGAGTTTCAGGGAAAAAGAATCGATAGATATCTTTGTATTGGTAGCTTTGAAGGAATTTAATTAGTTGTGATTCGGGTATAGAGAATTTTTTTGATGGAAGGTGATCAATTCTTGGGTTTGGAGTACTATTAAAGTCACCTATGATTATTAATTTGTAGTTGGAATTTTGGGTAAGAGTAATTATTTGTTCCTGAATATCTTTACGAAGTTTTTTTTTTTCACGAGTTGGAATATAGATTTGTAGAAGATGTATTGATGTGTTTTTAAAATGAAGATTAAGGCCGATAATATGACTGTTATAATTATATATGCAAGCAATGTGTTTTGCAATTTTGTTGTGGATAAGAATACCTACACCTGCTTGGTGTAGTAAAGAGTAGGAGCTCAGTAGCTAGTATAGTTAGGTATTTGGTTATTGAAGAATTTGCTTTTTTGAGATGAGAGATATGTTTCGGAGAGGCCTAAGATATCAAAGGAATTTTTGGTAAATGTATCTTGAATAGAAAGTTTTTTGTCAGGTTGATTAAGGCTATTAATATTTAGAGAGGCTATCTTAATAGGGAGAGAGGTATATTCGGGTACAAGAGTAGGATTTGAAAATTGTGTAAGTGTAGTATAGTTAGATTTAAGAGAAATGTTTTGATAATTAGAGAGGTTTTTAAAAGAAACCAGAGAATGGTTAGGTAGGAGAGAAGTTTCATGTAGTAAGTATATATGTGCTTCACTAGTGAAATTTGTTTTGGTTAAGATAGAAATTCTAATGTATTGTTTAGAGAGATAATCTGGGTAATTTGATTTGATATATTGTATAAATAAAGTAAGTGTTTGTGGGGAAGGTAGGGGTTGAAGACTATAATAAAGGAGAAATTTGTTAAAACATGTTGTAGGATTATAAAGATCAAGTAGGTTTGAGAGAGAAGGGTTGTTAATTTTGCCAAAAGAGTGTTTGTAGTTGGAAATGTGTTATTATTGTCTGAATCATCTGGAAAGGAAGTTTTAGGAAGTAATGTTGTAGGTAGTGAGGAATTTATAAAGATAGAGAGGATAATAGGTTGAGTAGATATTAGAGAAAAAAAATTTTTGATAGAAGTCTCAGTAGGGTTTGATGAATTGGAAACTGAGACCTTTTGAGGTCTTTTTATAGAATCACTTGCCGTATGCTCGGCTCTCACAGCTGTGCAGGATACTATAGCCTGTCCTGTTTGTTGGATCTGGCCGTTATAAACCTGGTCCTCCACATAAATAGGCTTTCCTACCTGCCTACTTACATCATTTTCTTCCAAAAATGGCCCACTATCAGTAGAGGACATCATTATTTTGGAAGCGGTAGCTGTATTAATGTTGTCTATAGAAGGAGTTAGTGAAAAAGTGAACTATAAGTTGAGGAGTTTGTAGAGTCTGTAGAGAGGAAGAGAAAGTCATCTAAAGAGGAAGGAATATTGATTTTGTAATGTTTAATAATGAATTTTTCAGCTTCAATATAATGCTTATATTCGTAATCTTGTTAAATTTGAGAAATTAAAATTTGGGTCGGCTTTGAATATCATAGTAGAGAATTATATATGTGAGTGTATGAGGGTTGGTGGATGGAGAAATGGTTTTTTCTAGGGCTTCTTCAAGTTTGAGAGTTGAAATATTATCATTTAATGATGCTGTCTTAAGGTGAGCTTTAAAGTATAAGTAGAGGTAATATGCAGTTCTTTTAGGATTTGTTTTAAGTTTGTTACTTTCTGCAAACTTTTGGTCTGCTTTAGTAGCGAGTATATTTAGTGTTTGCATTGAGAAGGCTTTTTTAAAGGTTGCTAGGTATTGTTTATCAGGATGAAAGATAGAGAAATCTAAGTCAATTGGAGTAATTTTTGGGTCTTCTTCTTTAGGAGGTGCTAGAAAGGTTTTGAAAGATTTATCGAAGAAGAAGGTAGATAGATTAGATAGGTTGTATTCAGTATCTTTAGGTAGGAGAGTGCAATTTTTGTCCTTGCAAGTATGAATATGGAAGAGTGCTGCTTTAGTAGTCTGGAAAGATTGGTCTTGGAGAGAAGAAGGATTGGTAATTTCATATTTGAAGAGTAAGTGTTTTTTACATTTTCAGTAAGTGTTGTTGCAATTTGGTATTTAAGATAGTTGCAGACTTTGGTTTTATTAATATCGGTAAATTGTTTTTTGTAGACTTTAAAGAAATTTTTATACCAAGAATCAAAGTTGCTAGTATAGGGTTTAAGTAAAGAAATACAGAAAGTGTGTGCAAATTTGGATTTGGGAATATTAAAAGTAACTGTGATTGTGAAGCAGTTGTTATTGTGGATGCTAAAGAGAGGTTTTTTACTATCATATTCGAAGTTATATTGTAAAGAAAGTTTAAGTGGATAGATATCAAGTTTTTTGATAAATTTTTGATAGTGAATTGTTCTATATTTGTTATGAAGAAAAAGATATAAGTAAGCAAAGTTAATTGCTACTTTACTATGGTCAGCAATAGAGTAAGGAGGGATTTCATAATAAGATTTGAAGATGTGGACGTAATTGAGTTTGGTAAAAAGAAGTTTAGTGAATTTGATAAGTAGGTTTTTTAAGGTCGAAGTATAGACATATTGAGAAATATTAAGTTCAGGAGAGAGTGATTGATTTGATTGTTAAAGAAATTCTGTAAAAAATTCTGGTTTTTCTGAGGCCATGAATTTGAGTAAATAATTAAAACTTTGTTTTTGAAATAGTTTAAAAGTTGGCTCTTTTCCTGCAGTAGTTGGGATTGGTTGATCTGGAGTAAATTGGTGAAGATGAATTTTGGCAAAGTTGAAGATTTTCTGTGCAAGTGTTGTGTTTAGTTTTGTATTTTGTTCCATTTCTTGAGTGATTGGATAGTTGGCAAACCAATCGAGATCTTGAGATGTGTCTCTAGCAGACTTATTAGTTTGAGGTATCTTTTTTGCAGCCATTGTATATATAATTTTAGATTTTTTCTTTGGTTCCCAAAAAACTGTATGCACACGAATATGCAAGGGTTGTCCAACGTGCATATTCGTTTTTAATATATATATAGATATATATATAGATATATACATATTAGAGGTTGGAATCGAATATTCGATTCATTGAATATTCGAATTAATTCATATGAATATGAATTTGAATTGATTCGAATAAGTTTAAATAAATTCGAATATATATTCGAATTTGTGAATTTATGCATGAGCATAATTATGCTCGATCATGCATGAGCATGCATGATTATGTAAAATTCACAAATTTATTTGCTTATTATATAATATATATATACTGTATATATTAAAATATATAGATTAAAATCCTAGTATAGGTAAATAAAAGCTATATAGCACAATAATTATAATAATTGCAAACGAATAAAGTCATTGTGAAGCTTTTCGAATTATAAAATAATAATATATTTTTTAGTAAAATTTTAGATTATTCATGTATTTCAATCCAAATTTATATTGTAATCAAAACATAAAAGTTTCTGAGTCTTAATCATGAGATAAATATTACATATTTGATGAAGTTATTACAGTATAAGCAGTGCTAGACGGTAGGAAATGTTTCAGACTATAATAAAGCATATATATAACCACTTATGGAATGTTTTGAAATGAATTATGTGAATTATATGTTTTACCATAGGTTGAAGCACACCGGTAAAATTCATACTAAACAGTAATGTTTTTAACAAAAAAAGGGAATGCAATGCGGAATTATTAATTTTTAAATACTAGAAATAGGTTTGCTCAGATTTCACTGATAATAAATAATTACAGAATTAATGCCGTGTAACATTTAAACAAACTAAACTTAGTGATATGTTTCGTTCTAAGCTCATTTATTTAAAATTCATTTAAAGGTAGAAATCTGGTAATTGTTCATTATACGTGTATCATTGTCGCTGTCGCAATTTATGACTATAAATTACGTCATACATGATTTTAGCAATAAATAATACCTAATCCTAATTATACGTAGTATTACATAGTTAATTTGTGCTAAAATAAAGTAATACTCGGGAAATATCACATTAGCCTTAGCAGCACCAATACGAAAACACATTGTTATACATTGTATTAAGTACGTACGTAAAAAGAATATCAAACAAAGACTACATTATATACATTTAGCCACATGACAAAACTTTAGTAATCATCAAGCAAGGACCGGAGAATTTTTTATCTCTACAAAAATTTCCAAAAATCTATAAACAACACAAATACAGAAGCCCTTAAAGAGAATAGGTGATTTGCATAATATTTAATATTTACATAAAGATAACGATAAGCGCTTGCACTAACCCTCGAAATTTAATCGATCATTATGAAATATGCGAAAACAGATATCCGGATTAGTAATTCAGATAATTTTGCTCTTGTAATAAGTTTCACAGTGGCTAAAGAAAACCGGATCTATTAATGTAAGCATAGACTTTAAACAATTATTATTTTGTTAGTGTTTTTGCATTAAAAGAAGAGCATAAAAGGAAAAAATTTCAAGATAAGCGGTTAAATAAGCACTTTTGTTGATCCAGGTTATACCTGATTATCAATAACCATTATTGTAAAATTTGAACTGGAATTTATCAGATTCATGATTTTCCCGGGAATGTTCCAGAGAAAGATTTCCAACCACCATAATCACTTCTATTGTCGTAACTTAGTTAACGACAAGAACGATATTGTTTTGAGTTTGCAAAAAAAAGAATCCTGGAACAGTAAAAGATCATTAATCCATAAGCGACAATTAATAATTAAAGTCTGCTAATGTTCAGTTATTGTTATCGTTATCTTTATTGTTATGATTTTCAGTACTAATCATCAACAGACTTAAATATCTTTGTCGCGACTATGAACAGTTGGTTTTTTTCAAGATTTTGTGCGTGAGTACGTGCTGGGCCTTTATTTCCAAACTAGGTTTAATACAGTGGTATACGTATAACGACAATGTCGATATATCTGCGCCATATAATGCAGCAGAGTAATTGTCGATTGATCTATTCCGAGAATTCATTTCTTAATACAGTAAGAATGATAAACATGCAAAAAGATCGATAACGATGAAAGAGGTGCGTACGCATGTACGTTATCTCTATGACGCTTTACAAAAAAGTAATGGTTATTTCTTAATAGAACAATAGCTTCGAATTAATTGAGTAAATCATTGCTACTATAGATTTACTGACTTGATTATCATCTCAAGATAAAAATGTGTGGGAATTTGTGAAAATGTTAGGTTACAAGATTGCTACAACGGAAATTTTACCAAATTAAATGTCCTACATTTTCCATAGTTATCACATAAATAAAGGAGACTTAAAAATTAGGAATTTGATTGGTCCGGGTAATCTCGTTAGTACTGTAAGTTTATTTTGCCAAGAATGTATGTATGAACAGTTTACAAATTATGAGAGTGATACAAACAAAAAAAAAAGACCTGTAGATACGTAGAACGAGTTAGGTTCAAGTTATAGGAGAAATAACAAGTTTCTGAGTGTAGAATTTCATTCCTGTCATTTTTAACTAGTCTCACAAGGCAAATTTAAACACTCGTTTTCTTGTATTTTCGCTTTTTTTTTTTGTTTTTCTTTGCACACGTGTTTGGCTGATCAAATAAATTTCTCGAATTGACTATTTTCTTTTCTCGGATTTTGAAATCACGTACGTATCACTCGTACAAATAAGTGCATGCCGTTTAACAATTTTATAGTATTGCTTAAAATTAAACGTTAATTAATTAGTTTCTTTAAATAGGAAATTCGGATAAAAATACGTGTAAAATAATACATTACATTATTAGCGTTAGAAAAAGTTTCTTCTAAATATCACTACATAAAATTCGTGAACGTGAGCAACTGTTAGAATTTTATCGATCCTCCTAATGCTGTAATGTACATACATGCTTACCTGCTACGTACATACGTGTCTTGCATTACACACTTTTATGTACTTGAAGTTGCACGCCTGTTATCTTACAGTATACGCAATATGCATAGTGAATAAGTTAAAACTCTATTTTGAATTAGCAATTAACTATTAAAATGTCGTATCAAGTACGGAAAATCCGACATCCGTTTCCTTTTATACTGTGCAACTCGAATTTATCACATTTCACAGATATTATTTTACGGTGTTTATTTTATTACTTTATATCCGAGATCACTTTTAGAGCTATTTTGTTCCTTGTTACGCAAAAGTATAGTCTTTTCAACAAAGAAAAAAATATTATTTACAGTCTTGTGACAACAAGAGTTCTTATCTATGTACCAGAGTTACATGTCGGGTTGACATAAACTTCACATTTTCTATCAGTTCCCGAAAAAAATAAACGAAAACCAAAAAATTATAAAAATCATGAAATTAATTGGGCTTGGTTTTCCTCACCAAAAAAAAAAGTGGTTCTCCAGTTCTAGTGCATTTTTTTCCTATTTATTATTTGCACAAAAAATCACGAACCTCTCTCTCTCCAAAGAATTTTTTTGGTTACCCCGTAGAAATTAATTCTTTGGAATCTATCCTTTATTTATTTTTATTCCATCCTCAAACTAAGTAATATTTAAAATTGGTCATATTTTTTTATGATCAATTTTTTTTAATTCCTTAAATAATACATTTTCATATAATCTAAGTATATTAATTCAAAAATGTCGAATAATACTAATGCGACCGCTACACCAGCAGCAACACCATCACCATTTAACAATGGTGATATTGCTTGGACCTTAGCATCTACAGCATTGGTGTTCATTATGATTCCAGGAGTAGGATATTTCTATAGTGGTATGGCTCGTAGTAAAAATGCTTTATCACTTATTATGCTCGGAATGTTATCAGCCGCTGTTGTATCTTTTCAGGTAATTATATTATTTAAAAATATTTTCAAATAAATATATATATATATATTTCTTTAAAAAAAAAAAATAAAATTTTTTTTTTTCATTCATTTAATTTTTTTATTATTTTTTTTTTTTATGAATAGTGGTGGTTATGGGGTTATAGTCTAACATTTGGTCCCTCCTCCAGTCATTTTATTGGAAATTTAGATCATGCATTATTGTTGAATGTAGGATTTGATCCACAAGCTAGTATAACATCTACTGTACCTGCTTTAGTATATGCCATCTATCAATGTATGTTTGCTGCAATAACGCCTGCTCTCGCCATTGGTTCAGCAGCTGAACGTGGTCGTGTAGTTCCTGCTATTATATTCATCTTTATTTGGTCGACTATTGTTTATGATGTTATTGCTTGCTGGACTTGGAATGTTGACGGATGGGCAAACAAGTTGGGTACTCTTGACTTTGCTGGTGGTACTCCTGTACACATTGCATCCGGTACCGCAGCTCTTGCTTATTGTATTATAGTCGGTAAACGTCATGGACATGGAACTGATGAATTTAAACCTCATAATATTGCTAATGTCGTTCTTGGAGCTGTTTTCCTTTGGTTTGGTTGGTTTGGGTTCAACGGTGGTTCAGAATTATCAGCAAATACTCGCGCCGCTACTGCTTGTGTTGTTACAAATTTGGCAGCCTCCGTTGGTGGTTTAGTATGGGCAATAATGGATTATAGATTAGAAAAGAAATTATCAGCCCTTGGTTTTTGTTCAGGTGTAGTTGCTGGTTTGGTAGCTATCACACCTGCATCAGGTTATGTTGAAGCTTACTCTGGTGCTATTTTTGGACTTTTTGCCGGTATTTGTTGTAATTTAGCTGTCAAATTAAAGCATCTTTTTGATTTTGATGACGCGTTAGATGTATTTGCTGTACACGCTGTTGGAGGTTTGGTTGGCAACATTCTTACTGGTATTTTTGCTAGTAGAAGAGTTTTTGCATTAGATGGCCTGGATCATCCTGGTGGTTGGATAGACGGAAATTGGATCCAAATGGGCTATCAACTTGCTAATTCTGGAGCTAGTATAGTATATACATTTGTGGTAACTTACATTATATTATTTGTCATGGATAAAATTCCTGGACTTTCACTTCGTGCAGATCTCGATTCAGAAACTAAAGGTCTTGACGAATCCGAGTTAGGAGAATTGGCATATTATCATGTTGACAGATTAGTTACAGTAAATGCAAGAACTGGTGAAACTAAAACTGTTAAGGAGGAAACTATTCATCAACAGAATGATACCAATGTTTCCATCATGTAGAGGGTTAAACTAATCACATGTTGAATTTAGTAATAATATTTGTCTTTTTTTTATTTTCACAATTTTACATTATTTCACTATCATAACTTAAAAATTTTTGAATTTGTACTGTTTTTTAATGAATCACTTTTTTATTCGCTTAAAAATATGGAGACTTTTTGCATTAAGTTTTATTTATTTTATTGGTTAATAATGGGGTTTTTTTTGGAACTTTAAATTAAATATCTCATTTATGAGTAATAAAGAATTTAATAATATAGTCATTACCACAAAAATACTATTTTTTTGTAATAATTTTATTTGATGATATTTGATGATATTTGATGATTGCTGTACATGATCGTATACAAGATCTAGATTTTTTACATTCCATCAATTTTTAAAACCTCTAATAGACCTAATAGACTCCACTATAGTACACAGTTAAGAATTTTGCTGTAAAGAAAAAAAATTTCTAAATGCATTCACATTTGTACGTATTTCTAATAACAGTCTAATTTTGTTCACAACCTGCTATCTACCATTTACCATTGTACGTATAATGTAAATTCTGGACTCCGGGCATTTTTTTCAAAGTAACACATTCTCGTCTATAAAACAGTTGTTACAAAAGTAACTGGAGAAAAATAATGTGTTACAAAAAAACTGGAGAAAAACAATAACACCTTAGTTCTGTAGTCATAACGATAGTGGGATCTAATTAATTTAGATTCATTGTAACTTACCACAAATTGCATGATATTTTTGATAGTGCAGCTAGAATTTAACAGATATGTATAACATGGGAAAACAAAAAAAAAAGCATTTTTGGTAATCTTCAATATCTCATGTAACAATAACAGTTAGGAAAACATTTTAAAAATTTACCAGAATGACAATTTTGGTAATAACAATAAACAAACATAACCACAACTTTACACGTAAAGAGAATCGGGTTTCACAAATTTTTTTTGCCCCGTTTCTGGCTAATATGTACTCTGATAGGTGCACATAATTTTTACAAAGTTCAAACTTTATTTATCGATCATATGCCTTAAGAATTTTATAATGAGATCACAAACATTTGTAATCAATAACAAAGATATTTCCTTAATATACTTTTTAGATTCTTAAATTTGGCTAATTCTACTTTCAATTACAACGGTTACACTTGTTAAACATTTTGTTATAATTCTTTAGATAAGATGAATTCACTATTTTTTTCAAGGGCGTACTTCAGTTTGCTATGCTAGATGGATCTTTGTTTTCTTCTTTTTTAAGGGCAAAATAGTTTGGGGCATAACAAATAGTTTCATTACTTAATGAGCCTTCTATTGATTACAATCATCAAATCTCATAGTTATATAAGCAATTTGAATTTTATTTGGTGTTTATGTAACGTGCGCACGTGATGCTAAAAACTTTTTATTATTAATTCAGGTGCAATATTGTTTTTTATTTTATTTTAAGAAATGTATAAAATAATTTATTGTAGTATAACTCATAACACAATAGTTTTGTTTAAATGCTTCTGATTAAAGTTAACATTACCGTTTATACAAAAGTTTAATATATAATATATAGCATATACGTATTTTCTATATATACTGTATACTATACATTACTACTGTACTATACATGATTATATACTATCGTCATTATTATGAAGTAAAATAAGATACGTATAATTTTATACTTATAAAAAGACCCTGTCAAAATGTAACTTTGTATGTCGTGATTGTAGTTGCCACCTGCATGTCATAGACAGAAATTCGTCTGATTGGCTAATAAATTCAATTTAATTTTACATTATTTATACAGTTTAAAGTACTTTTTAGAAAAAATAAAACTACGAAGAATAAACAAAAAAGAAACATATGAAAAGTTTTATTAGGGTTGTAAGACTCCACCATTAAAAATAATCTAATTCAATTCTGGTTTTAGAGAAGTTAGCATAATAGCGACTTATTAAAGATAGGTTATTACCGTGCTAACTTCTCTAAAACCAGGATTGAATTAGATTATTTTTAATGGTGGAGTCCTACAACCCTAATAAAACTTTTCATATGTTTCTTTTTTGTTTATTCTTCGTAATTTTATTTTTTCTAAAAAGTACTTTAAACTGTATAAATAATGTAAAATTAAATTGATTTTATTAGCCAATCAGACTAACTTCTGCCTATGAACCTGCATGCAGTTGCTACATTGGCTAATGCTTGTATCATTGCATGCAAGATCTAATTTCAGGAGCTTAATTTAATATCAGGCCACTTTATGAAAATAAAGTTTTACGAAATATATAGTAATAATACTAAATAATAATAATAAGATATGTAGTTATATATCTTAACCAGCTTATAAATCAGGCCGAGTTCGATAATAAAATCTTTGTAGCAGTCATGAGATTTTGTGTAATCAATAAAAAATCATACATACATAATTAAACACCTTGGAATGATCAAATCTTGCAGTACATAATTTCTATGTATTGAATTCAGGGATGTAGAATAATAATATCTACGCCCGTAAATTAAAGCTACTTTAGATTCATGCTCATATTAAGTTTAAATGCCACAAAAATGACCTATGATCCCCTTTGTTCGACAATTAAAAAATTTTTTCTTCTCCTCAAGAATATTTTTTACTTAGTGGACGGCTATTTGTTTATTAGTAGAGGTGAATACTCTATATATTTACGAATAAATTAATAATATAATAAAATTATCATGACACACTATATCAAAAAGGACAATATCCCGAGTCTCAGCCTATTTTAATTTTGTGTGCCATATAATAAATCTAACACTATACTATTTATCAGTGCTGTACGCAGATTTTTGATCTAAATCCTTTTTTGTTCAAGTTTGTCCAAACTTTGATTATCATTATCTCTTAACGCGCGTTACTCAGGAAAGTTTGCATACAAAACAATATTGTATTAGAGATGAATGTTGCTAAACTCCATACATCTAAATTTAGAATCGTTTACACAACGGATTGCAAAATCATTAATCGAAAATAAAGTCACCGTATTTTCGTGAAATAGCGGATGATTTTGAAAAATTATATTGTACTGTGTCACAAAGACAGATTGTTTCAAAATAACGCAATAACCAATATTTCCCCATGCGCGTCCCGAAGCAGTGCGCACTTCTCTAAAAAAGATAAAATCAGTTTTTAGTATAATAGCTGCTAACCGAATTTTTTTATGATTTAATTTTATTTTAAATTTATGCCAACCGACAAAATTTTTATAATCAAAGCTGACATCTATAACATGATGATGTGAGATCATTAGTCATGTAGAAATTTATTTACTCATCCAGTTAATTCATATATCTTAAAACTACTATTCCATAATATATATTTCAAATAATCAATACTGTAAAGTTTACAAACTTATATATATTAATACAGTATTATATATACTGTATATTAATTTAACACATCCAATGAATTAGTGATTGGACTCAGGTAGGTGACCAGGATTGAGTTGTAACAACCCAGATGGAAACGGGTGGGTCATTCCACGAGCTGACCCAAATAAAGAGCTATCATATAGAATAAATTACCATAGTATATAACTTAATTCACGCAATACTTTAATTTCACTACGAAAACAAGTGTCTTCACTATGAAATACAGTACTAGATTTTTCTGACTTTCTTAATATCTGGGTCACTTGTTCAGGTATTTATCGATAATTATTAACAATTTTTGAATCAATTTACAGTATTGGGCATTAAAACAATTTTATTTTATATAATAAATATATAAATCTTACAGGAATCCGATCTTACTTTATACTTCATGGTAACTTATCATGAAGTTTAAAGTCAGATTAGAATAAAAGATTTTGTAATTAAAGCACAATACTGTAAATCGATAGATTCAAAACCTTGAAAATCAAGTTTTTGTTTGATTTTGCCGTGCAATTCACTTGAGAAAAAAATTTTAAATTCACACAATTAGTAAAGTTAACCCCGAATCTATTCAAAATCTTAAAATTGTTTATACTTATATTCTAGTTACATTATATTGTTACAAGCATGATTGTTGGGATGACAGCCACATCCCAAGGCAATTTCGCCTTTTTACGTTGGCAAATTTCACATTTACCCCCTAGCAACTGCATTTTGTGTCGCCGATTTGTGATATTGAATTGAGCTTACGAAGCTTCTCGTAACTTTTAGAGAAATATTACCTAATTTGGGAAATTATTCAGATCCGAAAGAATTTCAGTGCGTTATATGAGTGCCGCCAAGGTAAACCTGTCATCAGGCTTTCAATTACCGTAATTTGCGGCAAATAGTGCCCAGGTCTCTTACATTCCCAGGGGCAAAATCTAGGCAAAATCTTGATTAGTACCCGGTGAGTACCTTGTCAGGTGGAGGGTAATTTATATGGGGATTATGTAAGGGATACTTTAGATGCAATAAAGTTAACCAATCATTTAAGTAAACGCGAAAATACTTGGACGCATATATTTCAAATATACCCAATTCTTTTATAAATCTTTGACAAGGGGGTACTATTTTCCGCAGTATATTTACAATCCCTAATAAATTAGATTGTTCCTAAAAGGCGGCATTCATGTAAATTGAGTTTAAATTCTCAATAAATCAAGTTAATTTAAAATTCTGGTACAATGTATAGTATTTGAAATTAACAAAGATTCTATTTTGATATATAATATGCAAAATTTAATTACTGTAAACTGCCGTATACAAGACCCCCGGAATCAGACCCCTATGTACTTCATACCTGCATGGATAAAGCTTTGGTAAAATGTAAGAGACCCGGGGTATACAAATATGAAAAAAACTAATAAAATAGAATAAACCCCCAATTATCAGACCCTCATCCATACAAGAGACCCACGGGCCTAATTATAAAATTGGTAAAATGAGTTAGACCCGGATCTTGTATACGGCGTTTACGGTAATAATACCGTAATTGCGGCAAATAGTGCCCCATTCCTAGGCCTTAAAATTGATTAGACCGTCAATTGATTATACATTTTGACTAAATTGACGGTGGACGGGTACTTTAACAAGGGTACTATTTGCCGCAAATTACGGGTATTTTTATATACAGTATTTATTATAAAACGCACCTATACATTTTATTGTGTTTTTTAGATTTTTTTAAGTTTTGAATATAAAAATTTTTAACCCAAAATTTTCATGTTAGTGTTAGTATTTAGGGTTATGGATAGGTTTGAAAGAGGTTTTTAGAGGCGTAGAGCATTCTTACTTAGGACATCCTGTATGATTAATTAACCATTTTTTGAGGTAATATATACACAGGTACAGTCGCACCCCCTAAGTGCACACCCCTTGGGACCATAGTGAAAAAAATGCAAAATGTGCACTTAGAGGAGGTGTGCACTTAGGGAGATTAAATTTTATAATTGTTATATGAGTTGGGATCAAGCAGGGGCGTGCATATTAGAGGAGTTTTTCATATACCGTGCACTTAGGGAATGTGCACTTAGGAGGGTCTGACTGTATACTGTATAATCGCGAAATAACGCATAGGAGCGTTATTTTGAATTTTGGCCCGAATCAAGCTTAATTTAGGCCGAAAATTGAAATTACATCCCTGCGCGTTATTTCGCGGTTACACGGTAAAACACCATAGGTGCATTTTAGTAAAAGTCTTATAACTCTAACCTTCTAATATTTAAAAAAATATATAAAAAACTCTAACTTTAATATCATTTAGATATTCATTTAAAAAATAATTTATTTAATATTAAAATAAATTATTTATAGTCTAACCTTGTTATAGTCACTCTTGATATAATTACAACCTTGATATAATCACACTATTTTTTAATATAAAACATACAAAAATAATAATAATAAAACTGATGAAGATAACAGTAATAATAGAACTAATTGTAAAAATAAAAGTAACAATAAATCTAATATAAAAATATTGATAAAAATGATAAAAGCAAAGAAAACTAAGTCAACTAATCTTGATCCTCACTTACTACTCAAAGATTTCAGTCTAAGGGTTTAAATTTTAACTTTACTAATTATTAAGTTATAATTTTTTTTATTATTTAATTAGTTTTTTTTTAAAGCTATTGTTATAGAATAGATTAGATAACTTTACAAGACCCAGAAGATTTCTATGACTATAACAAGCTATAATATATAAAAAACAGACTAATAGTTAGCCAGATAATTAGAGATATACTTTTTATACCTTTTATATCTTTTATACTTTTTATACCTTTTCTATTATCTGTATTTTATATAACAATGATATTTTCTTAGTATTTATAAAAGTATATAAACTCTAGCTTTTTGCCCTCCTGTAGCTTTAAGATTAGTTCTTTGCAATCTTTAGTTATTAGGATTCATTAGGCACAGATATCTATTGATAGTCTTGTATCTTAAATATTATATCATCAATAAATATATATCTTTTGCTTTTTGAATAAACTATAAATAAACTATACCAAACTATTTTAGTAAAGTAATATTTTACTTCTACATCACTTCATATCTCTTTTTGTTATCTTCAAGATCCCTACTACCATGTGCTATATTGCAAGTACTATATTTACAAGAAGATTATAGTCACTTGTAATATTTTGTTGCTTTCTGACAGAAATCAAAATTAAATATTTTGGTATTCTTTTTTGCTTCTTAAAGGTTAATTTATTTATAAATATTTATTACTACAATAGTAATAGTATACTTGAAAAACTTGTCAAATTAAAAGAGATTTGCATAGAAGGGTATACTTGATATCTCTACTTTAGTAATAACTTGGAAAGTCTTGTCAAATTGAAAGATATTTGTATAGAAGAGCTACTTTAAACCTTTGCTTTCATAACAACCAGAAGCTTATAGCTTACTGCAAACCTTAACTAAGTGTTAAGCACGAATTACCTATAAGCCAAAGTGTAGACGTAAGTAATTCTAAAAATTTTAATTTAGTTACTAATTATTTTAGATACAAATTTAGACAAAACTCTATATAAATTGAAGCTTATGAGATTCATCATGAACAAATCAAAGCACACAAAGCCAGTCACCTATCTACTCTACTCACTAAAGATTTATAATTACAAAACTCTGATTTATCTTGCAATATTTGTTATCCTGCTTTTAGTTTTCATCACTCTTATCATCACTTTTGAACTGAATATAGAAATACTATTTTGCTACCAAATATACTCAAAAGACAGTTAATACCTATTTTTAACCAAGTACTACCTGAGATTATAATATAGCTAAAGCTGCTACCTATGATATTGTCTTTAGCTGCTGATACATTAAACTTTACTTAGATTTGAAGAAAATAATATTTGACTTTCTTTGACAAAATACTCCTTATACTCTTGTTCCTACTTTACTTCTTGATTTTAAAGGCAATATCTTTGACTATTATATCAAAGCCTCCTTTTCATCAACCACATTACAACTCTATCAAATAGCTACTACTATCAAAGCTTATTATTCTTTTTTTTGTAAACAAGATCTTAGTACAGATATCACTTTTAATATAGTCCTATCTATACAGTCAATATATATATTAAAATCTGATGATTTAGATACTATTTCCAACAACCCCACTTTATCTAGTTTATCTTTATATAATGAAAATATTATCTAAATAGAATTTTCCTCTCGACCTCTTCTCTTCCCTTCTTATAGCAATCTCTTTAGATATTCCCCCTCACTTACCTAGCCCAATACCCTCTACTAGTTTACAATCTACTAAATTTAACAAATTCATCTAGTGTATTAATTCTTTCTCTACTAATCACACAACTATAATCTATCCCCTCCTTTTATTATTAAAGCCTATTCCCAAATATCTTTAAGCACCATACCTCTAAATACTCCACCTTAATTTTGTTAACCAATTCCAATTATCTATTCTAAAAATACTTATCAAATTATAGAAATTGACCTAGAAGCTAACTTTGAACCAAATTTTTTTGAAGATCTTGAATTATCTAAAATATACCCTTTACCTGGTGAATATTCTTCTAACAACAAATCTGAGATATTGTAATATCCAAATACCAAGAAGACCAAAACCTTGAGTTTGAACAATTTGAAGAAAATCTCTAACTCAAAAAAATTGAACAAATACTATTAAACAATATGGCAGATGCTGCTTTAACTGCTGCTATACAAGTAATAACTCAACTTGCCAAAGCTCTTGGACAAAATAAAAAAAAGTTATTTATTAAAATAAATTATTATCAAAATGATAGAACCCAAGACCCTATAACCTGGATAGAAAAATTTGAAAGAGCTACCAAAGCTAATTACTAGAGTGCTCCTTGACAATTAGAGTTAGCTGCTGCTTATATAAAGAACAATACTCAAGAATAGTTCACTAGTCTTGCAAATGCACCAACTCACTTTTATTATAATCAACATGGCCAAGCAATAAATAGTTATATAGTTAGAAGTTTTTCTTATCTGTTTAAAGAAAAATTTAGCACTATCAAACAAAAAGCAAAATAGTAAAAACAACTTTTCACAATAAAACAAAAAACAAATACAGTTAATACTATATTAGCCACTTTAAACAATTAAAAACCAGAGTCAATTCTGATAATAATCTTTCTGTCTCATTATTTATTTAATTTTTTATTTAAAAACTATGCCCAAAATATGCTATAAATGTTTAAGCTGCTAAACATGATATCTTGAATGCTACTATAACTGAAGCTAGAAAATAGAAAATTGGAAAAACTATGATCACTAATCATAATATTAACAATACTACTAATTAAGCTATTAAATGTCTTACCAAACAAATAGCCAAATTAAGTATTAATCTTGCAGAGAAACAAAATATCTCTCCTACTCCTGTCTATTATACAGACAACAATAAAAGTTCTTTATAACAAAATAATAATAATAATAGTAGTGTTATATGCTATTATTGTAGAAATAAAAAATATTTTATTAAAGAATACTGTATTAGAAAAGAAGATAAAAATAGAAGCTCTCGTGACTATTCCTGTAATCAATATAGCTCCTCTTCATCAAAGAATCATCAATCTTATAATAGATCTTGATCTAGAGATAGAAACAGATTCAGAGACTAAACTTCTAATCATTCTAGATATAATTAATCTAGAAGCCAAAGTCAATCTTGAAATAGATCAAGAAATGATAAAGACTATTGTTCTTCTAACTAATTCAGAAGCTATTCTTCTACTTCTTACTCTCAAAATGTTTATACTGTTGATACTGCTAATAATTATATTTATAAACAATTTGAAATATTTTTAGTTAATAAATCTATTCAAGAAGCTTTAGCTGGATATTTAGCTGAGAAAACTAAAATTAAGACACAGATACCTTCTTATACTACTTCTGTAAAATGCAATATTAAACTTAAGGAAAGACCTTATCAAGCTATAATTAATAGTAGTGCTGCAATTAGTATAATCTCTTATCAAACTGTTAAGAAACTTGGATTAAAAATAGAAGCCTCTTTGACTAACCTTATTGTACCTGCTATTGGATCCTCTGTTCAACCTCTTGAAATAATTAGAAATTTGCTTGTAAAAGTTAAAGACACTATTATTTCTCTTGATATTAAAGTAATAACTGCTACTTCATATTTATTACTTTTAGGTAATGATTGATTACAAAAAGTAGAAGCTAGTTATAATTAGAAAAATAAAGCTTATATTTTTAAGTAGAACAAGAAAAAGATCCATGTCTTAACTACTTATAAAAATAACTAACCACTACTCACTCAACCTGCAATTACTGATGAAAAAGAATTACAACAATTCAAACAAAAGTATCTTAGTCTCTAAAAAGCCTGTATGTTTAAAGCCAATTGTAAAATTGACTTTATTTCCAGATTTAGACTTGATTCCAGTAATAAACTAAAATATGAAAATTGTTTCTCTATCACTTATCTTTTTGCTAATTGTTCAAACAACCAATGTTATAGATATTACTAATATGGATATCTTGCTATGTATTGTCCAAAACAAACTCCCAAACAAATCTCTTGCCAAACCTGTTCACAACTAGGACACCTTTATAAAGACTGCCCTTATAACAAATATTATCAATACAATAAGTATAGTCATATTGGAAAGCATTGCTCTCTCAATACTATTATTTTAAATAACTAATGCTATATGTGTAAATGTTTTTTAACTGAAGTTGAAAGTCTTTGACAAGCCTATTACTCTATTCGTCAAATAAATCATTGTTGCAATTGTAAAGTACCTCAAAAACCTGAAGATATTAAACTGCTAGAACAAACTTTAGTTTGTAAAGTATGTTAGACTGATTTTTATCATAAGCTTAACCCAAGATGATCTCTGAAGTATTGAATATTTTACTAATGGAAAAGATGAAAGAACTCTTTTAAAATACCAATTATGCAAAGAAGAATATATTAGATCCAGAATATATAAATTAGATACTATCTTAGAAGATTTTTGAATTTGTAATCTTGAACATTTGTATGTCTATAAGTTAGCTAAAGATGTAGAATAGAACTCTAATCTAAATCTTTGAACTCGAGTTTGATATTATACCAAGTCTACTCAAAATGCTAAATATGTTTATGATCTAAATTAAAGCAGAATATTTTGTTTAGCCTAGGTAAAAGTAATGAACATATTCTCTATACTCTTGAACCTCTTGCTACTGATTGTTCCAACCAGGACTATACTTATGATAAGATTAATTTTGTTATAAGAGCCTCTCAAGCCTAATTAACTGAAATGAAGAAACAGAATTACAAAGAATTTTAGCAGAATTCTTTAAAATTAGCTATCTAGTTTTACCCAAAAAAAAGCTATAAAAAATTTGCAGAAAAATTTTTAAGAAACTATAGAACTTTGCCAAAATTGTCTTATAGCCAAATTAAAAACAGAACTTGAACAATATGAAGCCTATTGTCAAGAATGTTACAATAAAGCTTATCCAAAAGTTGAAGTAAAATCTAAATCTACATTATCAAACTAACAAGAAATAATTAACTTACTTCAAAAACAAGTTCAACAACAAGCCCAACTTATTGTCTTTCTTTAAAAACAAGTTCAAACTCTTGAACAACAAACCTAGACTATTATAGCCTTACAAGCAAAAGTTGATTAACTTGAAAATTTCTATTTCCAAATAAGAAATTTGTATAAAGAAACTTTTCTACTCCAAGATATCTGTAATGAAACCCAAAATTTTTAAATTATCCTAAGCAAGATCAAAAACTACTTACAAATCCAAACTATTGTAAAAATAGCTGTATTTGTAAAATTTATACCTCTAAAATAGCCCCAAAAATATAACCCCTAAGCCCAGATCAAGAAGCCCAATTTAAGCAACTACTTGTAGAGTTTGCTGACCTCTTTGCAAAAGATATGACTCAATTAGAAAGAACTGATCTTGTAACTCATCGAATTTTTACAGAAGATGTATCTTCTATAAGTTCTCGACTATATATAGTACCTTTTACTAAACAAATATTTATAAATAAAGAGGTACAATGAATATTAGATAATAATTTAATATAAGAATCCTCTAGCCCCTGGACTTTTTTTATTGTACTTGTTATTAAAAAAAATAAAAAGAAAAAATTTTGTGTTGATTACTAAAAGCTAAATGCTATTACCAAGAAAGATCAATATTCTCTTTCTAGAATTGATGAAATGCTAGATTCACTAGCTAGAGCTAAATATTTTTCATCCTAGATTTAATAAGTAGATATTGGCAAGTTAAAGTTCATCTAGATGACCATGAAAAGACTGCTTTTATCACAAGATATGGTACTTATAAGTTTAATGTAATGCTATTTGGATTCTGCAATGCTCTACAACTTTTCAATAATTAATAAATCGAGTTTATAAAGATATTGCATATAAATATATATTTGTCTATCTTGATAATACCAATATATTTTTCCAGGCCTTTGAGGATCATATTAAACATTTATGTAAAGTATTCACTAGAATTAAAAATACTAGATTAAAATTGAATATAGAGAAATATAATTTTTGGATAAAAAGATTACCTTTTTTAAAACATATTATAGAAGAAAAAAGAATCTCTCCAGACCCAGAAAAATAGCTACTGTACAAATATACAATCTCTACAAAATACTACACAACTCTGATCTTTTCTAGAACTTGCTAGATACTATAGAAGATTTATCCAAAATTTTTCTTCTATTGCTTATCCTTTAAATTAATTATTGCATGAAGATTAATGAAGTCTACAATGCCAAAAAGCTTTTAATGAATTGAAACAATGACTTATTACTACCCCTATTCTTATCTATCCAAACTACAAAAAAAAATTTGTATTAGCCACTGATGCCTCTTATTTAGGATTTGGAACTACTTTGAGTCAAATATCAAGTGATCAAAAAGAACACCTTATTGCTTATACAAGCAAAAGCCTAAAGAAAGAAGAAGTAAACTATGAAGCTATAGAACTAGAAGATGCTATTATAATATAGGGTATTAAGTATTTTTATAAATATTTTGAAACTAACTATTTTACTCTGATTACTAACAACTCTGCTTTTAAATAGTTAAAGTCTTCTCAACTAAAAAGACGCCTAGAACAATGAATAATGAAACTACAACCTTATCATTTTACTATTATTTACAAATCTGGATGAATCTATTCTAATGTTGATACCCTTTCAAAATTGCTGATACAGATACATGTCTCTTTTTTATCCTCTTCTATATAAATTTAGATCAATATCAATATCTTGTAAAATACTTATAATCAGACTTATTTCCTTCTAATCTCACAAAAAATGAACAACAATTATTAAACAATTAAGATATTATGAATTATAGAATAAAATACTGTACAAAAAGAATTAAAAAGACTTCAATAAATCTATTTGAGTTATCAAGCGGACCAAAGTTAAATCTATTCTCTATATAATACATAATCACCCTACTGCTAAACACTTAGAAACTAATGCTATGTATTATAAAATATCTAAATAATATTATTGGGACCAAATATATTAAGATATTAAAGACTATGTTCAATCATATAAAGTATGTTGGAAAAGAGAAAAAACTAAATAAAAAGAACCTCTCTACTTTATTCAAGTAAGATAAGCTTTTGAATGCATAGAAATAGATTTAGTAGAACTTCTTTCTATTATGACTCAGAATAACCATTATATAGGCTAGGTGCTGGAAAAAGGACTAAAAATAACAATTTTTTCAAAATAGATTTTTTCGCATAAATTAATTTAGAATAAAGCTAGGATCTTTTTTTACTTAAAACACAAAAGTAGTTGTATTAATAAAATTTTGCAGTATAGTTCTTTAAAATTTGTGTTTTCTTATAATCAATTATAAGATTTACAACACAAAAATTGATTTTCTGAAGATCTTTTATTTTGTTATTTTTGGTCCTTTTTCCAGCACTTAGCCCATATTATTGTTGTACTGACTATTTTATTTGATAGCCTAAAGCTAAAGCTATACTTGATGCTAGTGCCAAGACACTAGCCTGTTTATTTCTGAAGAAATTGTATATTAACATGAAGTCTCAAAAATAATTCTTTTAGATAATATAAAAAATTTTATAAGTAATATAGTTAGGATATTGTGTGAAAAATTCTTAATTAAGCATATATATTTTTTTTCTACTACTCTCAAATGAATAGAATAGTTAAACATTTAAATCAAACATTTTGCAATTCACTTGCAAAAGTTAAAGATACAGATAAAGATTGGGATATATACATACCTGTATATTATTTGCATACCGAACTAAACAATATGCAACTACTAGATATACTTCTTTTCAATTAGTGTATAAATGTTAAGCTATCCTACTAATTGAAACTGTTATTTTAATAGAACCAGATATATTAGATAAAGAAATATCACTAGAAAATAGTATATTGCATTAAGTATTTAAATTAATAGAAAATTGCTTTACCGGTATAATAATGCTTGAAAAAATACAAATAAATCACAAAAGAAATAAAAAGTTCAATTTGATTTTAGAATACAACAAGAAATATTTGAAATAGATAATAAAGTATAGGTATAACAGAAAGATTTAAAAGCTTCAAGATCTGCTAAATTTGAGGACAAATGTATAAGACCATTTATAATTGTAAATAAGTTGAACAATAGTGCTTATAAACTTGATACATTACAAGAAAAAACATTAAAGAAGTACTATAATAGTAACTAACTAGCCAAATATTATGAGAAACCAATTTGGCAACTCACGATTATTATTAAAAATAGAATTTTTAAAAAAAAATTTTAAAGAGAACAGAAACATATAACATTTTATTTATTCATCAAAAAAAAAAAAACTTTATTATACATTATTACTTCGATAATTAAAGCCCCTCACACTATAATATAATTTCAACTAATAAACCCAACAATATAGTCTTCTTCTTTCTTCTTTTAACAAAGAAGTGCAGCCCTCTCTTGCTTCTATTATATTTATTTAGTCAACTATAGCCAACAGGTAGCATCACAATACTGTATATTCATTCTGAAGACTAATTAATATTGTTATTTTTATTTTTATTTTTTTTTTCTTAATTTTAAACAGTTTCGCTAATATTTTATTAAGATCCTAAGTATACTGCTAAATTATATACTTGTTTATTTCAAATTTGCAATCCTAATATTATCCAGCTACCTAATAGACACCTAAGTGTAACCTGCTATACTAATTTAAAGACAAGTCTAAAAATTAGGGGCTGTGTTAAACCAGCCTAAATACCATACCAAAATGGCTTTCCATCTCTTTCAATTCTACTTAGAATTGTTTTCCCTACTAAATCATCTATTACTTTGACTATATCTATCTTTTTTTCTTTAATATTTTGTACTTTGGTTCTTTTACAACTAGACATTTTTCTGCCTCTTGTGCTTGATATTTCCTTTTTCTCTATCTTCTCATTTTCTTTCTCTTTCTTTACTTTCCTTATATCTTGTAATTGGGCTTTTTTTTCTACCTTTTGCTATCTTGTGATACCTTTACTTTGTTTTTAATCTATTATCTTTTTACATTTCTATTGCTATATAATTTCATGGAAGCCATTTCACAAGATATGCACTATTGCATCAAGAGCTAGGTTTGCTTCCTCTTTCGAAAGGTCTTGGTCTAGAAGATCTTTTATTATCGTAGTTTTGCAAAAGTCACATATATAATCTTCTCTTCATTCTTTCTGTTCTTTCTAATGTTCTCCAAATAGATATCTTTGAAGATTATATATTTGAAGAATTATCTTCTTTTTAGAATTATCTATGAGAGCTTGAACTATTTCTATTACTGCTTGTTCAATTTCAGATCATTAATCTTTTTGTGTTTTACAGCTTGCTAGATAGTCTTGTGTCTCTTCTATATTTTGTTTACATACCTTGCAGTTATTTTCTTTATACAAATTTGGTCTTCTTCTTGTAAGACTACTTAATATTGGTAGTTTATTATATAGGCACTTGATCAGAAACTTTAGCTTTTTTCTTTTTTTATTGATATGTATCTAGTACTACTTTGCAATTTGATTTTTTTTCAAAAGCCTTTTCAATCTCATTCTTGTATATCATTTCTTGATTCAAGTATGCTTATAGGGCTTAATACTGCTATGACTTTTGTATTTTCAAGCTCTTTGATAAATTTTCTTGTTGGAATTTCTTTTTTTCTTTTATTAATGCCAAATTAAAAATAAAATAGTATAAAAAATAATATATTACGATGATATAAAATTAAGCTAAATACAAATTTCTAATTAATTATACAGTATTTAATACAATGAGCAATGCTATTACTTGCAATCTAGGTTGCTACTAAATTTTGTGTAGTATAATACCTCTTATTTTTCTATTTATAAGCTATTTAGTTAATTTTCATTAGCTTTAGAAAGCTAGAGGTAATCTAAGTCTATGCAGATAGTTAATTAGTTAATTCAAGATAGAAAAGCAGAATAGTAATTAAAAAAAATTTGAAGAGAATTTAAAAAAAATTGAAATAAAAGAGAAAATGTATATATAAATATATAAAAAGAATAATAATTTGAAGTATATAATAAAATAAAAAATGAGACTAAAAAGAAAATAAAAATAAAAAAAGAAGAAAAAAAAAAGAAAAGTTAATTAATAAAAGCAGAATAGATCACATAGTTTTGAAGATACTATTTTAAGATATAAGAATCTATATTATTGTTAAATTAAGTTAAAAATTTGAGACAAAAGGAGTTTTGTATAAAATATAATTTCTTTTGTTTAGTTTTAAAAGTAATACTACAAGCTAGTTTCTATTTGTGTTATAATTTATTTCTTGCTAGCCAAATATCTCTTGAAAACTATTCTAAAAGGTTGTTAGAAAGTGAAGTAATAAAATTTATAGTATTACTTTTTAAAAGTTGAAATAGTGGTTTAAATATATTAGATACAATTGTGCTTTGGATAATTAATAGTAATAAGAAAGCAGGATAGTAAGGGAGTTTTAGGATTATTTTTAGTAGGATCTAAACAAGAATATTTTCAATATGTAGTTTTTGTTTAGTTAGAAATATGTTGTTTAAAAGAGTTTGAGTAATATTAATTTTAGATTTTGGATAGTTGAATAAGTGTAAGATATTTTTTAATTGATTGCATCTTGTATAGTTAGATATAGTATATAGAGTAGAGTAACAGAGGTTCAAATTCTTCATAGTTGGCAAATTATTTAATATAATTTTAATTTGTAGTAAGTAAAGATAAAGGTTGTAGTTTTGAAAGTTAATTATATTAAGAAAGAGTTGGATATTAGGTTTAGATATAGATATTAGATTTTTTAGTTGAAGAATATGATTAATAGTTTGAAAATCAAGAGTAGTTTTTATAAATTTATGAAGGTTAAAAGTAATGATAGTTTGTTTTTATGAGAAAAAGGGAGAAGGTGTGAAATAGTTAAAATTTATTTGTATATTATTTTTATCTGTAGCTATTTTTGCTAGTAAGCTAGCATTTTGAAATATATTATTTTGTAGTTCAGTTTTGTGTAGAGTAATATTAATTTTTTTTTTTTTTTGTTGTTTAAGGTGACCTCTTTGGCCGGGGGGCTTTTTATTAGATAATTAACAACGTTACAATT
>CAJVPU010000079.1:0-25259 GCA_910591775.1 Dentiscutata heterogama | reverse complement strand
AAAGGGCTAGTCTTTTCAAAGAAATTCCTCCCAAACTAGCTGCGATGAATATCTTCCCTCACGGTACTAAACTCAGCTTAACTTTTTCCATATCAGATCGGGGCGGATAAATTGACTACCAGTCAATTGTCCACTCCAGTGAACAAAATTGGTAAGAAGAAGAGAGGATATTTAAAAGGCAAGCTCAATCAACGACTTGGTACAAAACACCACTGAATTCCTTCTTAAGGTTCTACCTCCTCTGATACTACTTGGTTTCACTCTCCTCTCTTACCTTTAAGGGGAGTACTAGCTTCTAACTACCTTGCTTAAGAGCAGTTACTTCCCTACTTAACTATCGCCTACCTACCATCTTACTTTCTAAAGAGTAGAACTCTTCTAAATTAAAGAAGTGATTTGAATCAAATATACCTCCGGATGGTAACCTCTGGAAGTAGGTCCTTACCTTCTGGTTGCATAAACGATTCCTTTGGAATCTACCTAATACGTCTAACAAATAGGTATCTACTGGATTGATTTCCAAATTTGCCTCAACTTCTTCCTTTTTACTTGGTAAATCAGCTTTCTGCCGGCTTGGTCACAGTTGCCTTCTTGTTAATTCTTATATCCTGGTACTTCCTTCCTAAAATACTACTCCTATTCCTTTCTAGGATACTTCTAACTAATCGAGTAAATTACGGTGGAATCACCTCCCATACACCATAGAACCCCTTATCTGGTGACCTGATCTGTTAACCCCCCTTGATGGTTAGCTAAGCTAGGATACGGCATGGTAGCAAGAGTCAAGGGCCTACCCCAGATCGGCAGTCTAGAGTCGGGTTCCCAGTTACCAACTCAATTCACTCGGCCCCTAAAGAGTGAAAGACTCTTGGAATTGGAATCACATACTTAATTGTAGGGATAATTCGGGGGGGGAAACTTTGGAGATTAGTTAGAGGTATCAGAAACGACAACATGAAGTAGGACAGTGCAAAGTAAGAATCAGAAGAAAGAAGGAGACCAAATTAAAAGGGAATTTACTCCGTACAAGGGCCAATGTAGGTAAAATGCCATGAGCTAGCCTCTTTAAGGTAGCGAGAGATATAACGTCTAGGGATGCCAGTAAGCTGGGGGGGCCTCGCCTCATACGGGGGTTTAGCCCCCGGCTTCAGATAAGCCCGTGCTTTACCACCCCGCACGGGAGTAAGATAAGGTTGTTTTTGCCCCCGTGCGGGCTAAAGCTATCCAGGAAGGGTGTACACTTAAGGATTAAAGTTAAGGATCCCTTAAGGATAGAGTTAATTAGACATATCAGTTAATGATATGTCTATCCCTTACCGTTACAGACCCAACTAGTCAGCTTTTTAGCTAGCCAACTGGCTCATTGCCGTCTTGGGGCCCCCTGTAGTTGCAATCTAAAGCCTTGCCTTTTCAACTCATAACTTTTACGCGGATCGTAGTCGAATGGTCAGACGATCGGTTTGGGTCCGATAGATAGTAAGTTCGATTCTTACCGATCCGATTCAATCTGCTTATGGTTCAAGACCCTTCCCCAATAATACGGTTCACCTTTCTATCTAAGGTGATATCCTTAAAGGGAAGGTAATCTTTACTTAGTCAAAAGAGCACCTTCTACCCTTCTGGTTCCTGAAGTACGGAAGCCGGGGGGAATTTTCATTAGTTATAGGGGGCTAAAGCCCCTATGAGGCATGAGGCATGAGGCGAGGCCCCCCCAACATAGAATTCTAAGAGAAAATTTGGAGCTGTTGTTACCAAACTCTTATGTTGATCATTTTTCTTAAGGAGGAGTGTTAAGCCCGCTCTGGTCGAACTTGGCTGCGGGATCATACGGGGGCCGGCCCCATGGCGCTAATAAAGATAAGCTACTTGGCCCTTGAGCAGCAGGCTATGGTTCTACTAAAGCCCTCTTATAAGGATTTTACCTACAGCTTCAGCCGGTTATAACCGTGGGGGATCCCCAACCATACCAAAGGCCAAGATGAGCGCTTCTAAACAGGGGGCTAATAATCCTATGCACGGTCGTGCCTCACATAATGCAAAGGCTGTTTACTTGTACGAGCTTAAAGCTAAGGCTCTGATTCTTCTTCAAAGATTCCTAATACACCGCTGAATCGCTGGGTGTTAGTCAACAAAGTATCTGTAAGCGCATCAAAAGGGGGGGGCTAAAGCGGGATCCTTTGGATCCCCCTAAAGGCCCCGGGGGCTGCTCTGATTTAATCTGATGTTAGTTTACCCCCCTTTATCTCCAAGAAGTCATCCAATATATGGTTCAATTTCATGCTATCGGGTCTAATAATCTTGCCCTTATTAGGGATTATCGGATTGGTGGTGGTATCGGCTAATCATAGGCTTTCTAAGCAAGTTACATTAGGGGTTACCCTTGCTAACTTAGCACTTAGCCTTGTCCTTTGGGGGGAATTTGACGGCAATTCGGGGGAGTATCAGTTTGTGCAGGAATTGAGTTATGTAACGGAGTGGCAGATTAAATTAGGGGTCGATGGTCTCTCACTCTTGTTCGTAATACTTACTTGCTTTATCATCCCTTGTTCTATTCTAGCTTCTTGGACTTTACCCACTCCAAGAACTTACCACGATTTATTGCAATCTTGGCCCCTGATCGAAGTCGTATGGGTCCGTTTGAGGGGTATCCCTACTCTACTTGATATCCCGAGAACCTCACATTACCTAATGGTGCTACTTCTGGTTGAGTCCCTTCTGATCGGCCTATTCCTGGTGCTTGACCTGCTCCTCTTTTACATTTGCTACGAGTCCGTGCTAATTCCTTTATTTCTAATGATTGGTATCTGGTCCACCAGTCGCAACAAGGTCAGAGCCAGTTACCTTTTGTTCTTATACACCCTATCTGGTTCCTTCTTTATGTTACTAGCTATCTTAAGCATTTATATGGCAGCAGGGACTACTGATTATCTGCTGCTAACTACTGGTGAGTTCACCTCTTCTGTTCAATATGCTCTCTGGTTAGGTGTTTTCCTAGCTTTAGCAATAAAATCCCCTATCATCCCTCTTCACATTTGGCTGCCTCTCGCTCACAGTGAAGCTCCCTTAGCTGGGTCCATTTTATTAGCAGGGATAGTCTTAAAAATGGCTACTTACGGCTTCTTGCGTATCTTGGTCACTCTCCTTCCAGAGGCCTCTGAGTTCTTCACTCCTTTAGTTTACACTCTATGTCTTATCAGTATTCTTTACTCTTGTTTAAGTACACTTCGACAAAGCAACTTAAAAAGTATCATTGCTTACAGTAGTATAGGACACATGGCTATTGCTATATTGGGGCTTTTCTCTAATACAACATTAGGCATCGAAGGTGGCCTTTTACTTGGTTTTGCCCACGGGCTAGTAAGCCCTGCTCTGTTTGTTTGCGTTGGTATAATTTATGAACGCTGGCACACATTAATTATCCTGTATTTCCGAGGTCTAACAACGATTATGCCACTCTTTGCCCTTCTTTTCTTTATCTTCTGCTTGGCTAACATGGGAGTACCGTTGACTGCCAACTTTCTAGGGGAGTTCTTATCTTTAACTGGGGGCTTTAACCGAAACCCCGTCTTAGTCGGGTTAGCTGCTTCCTCAATGGTGCTTGTTGCTGGTTATTCTATCTGGCTCTATAATAGAGTGTGTTTCGGGTCTTTATCGCCTTATCTTCGTGCTACATTGGATATCAACCGTCGTGAATTCTATCTTCTCTTGCCTTTTGTAGTCATTGTTGTGTTCTTGGGTGTTTACCCTAAAATTCTCCTCGACAGCATTCATTTTTCAGTTTCTTCTTTACTTTACACAACTTTCCCCCACCCTAAGGGTGGGGCCTAAAGGCCGGGGCTTATCTGAAGCCCCCGGGAGAATCATCTTCAAGAATCAAGGCCGACTCGCTGGAGGAGTCTCCAAAGAATGAAATTCCTTTAGTGGAACCCTCTCTAGAGAATCGAGATACGTCCTTGTAAGAGGAAGAAAAGTCATCACCATACTCGTCCCAAAGGAACAAGAGAAAGCTGGACATGAAGTCCACTTGAGAGCGAAGAGAAGCGACTTCGTCAGAAAGGGAAGCTATTTGCTGACTTTTCGAGGGACGAGAAGTAGAGCTATACTCAACGGTATAGGTTATTTTCCTAGCAATAATGGACATTTGAGGATTGAATAGATGTTTGGGAAGACATTTTAGAAGAAGATACTTAGTAAGGAAAGCTGTTAAGAAGCCTGAAAAGAAGCTTTGACTTCGCTCAGCAAAATCACTGAAAGTAGGATGGTGCAACAAGCACCAGTCGTCTTGGGACGACACGAATAAGCAGGAACCAATCAAGGAGTAAACAGGGATAATTCGTTTATCCTCTCACCTTTATCAGAGGAATCCTAATAAGGAAAGGATATTTAGCCATATTCGGAAAACCCCAATAAGGAAGGGAGATCTGATAATCTCAGATTACCGGCAGGAGTCTGCCTACCTAATCTGGGCAATCCAAAAATGGCCTAGGAAACTTACTCGCCATTTCAGGGACAAGAAAATTCAAGATAAGCCGTTGTCGGAGGATGAATTCCTTACCATCCAAATGGTAAAACAGAAGTCAAAACAGAAGGGATAAATTAGAAGATTATCAAGAATTAAGGCTTACAGAACTCGCTATCAGAAACAGGTCTATCCTACAAGGAAAAGACGCAGAAGCGTGGAGCTACCTAGTCAAAATACGCCGAAAGCTCAAAGAGGCGCTTGAATGGTAATATCTAAAGAAGACGTCAGAGAGCAGGAAATAGGAAAACAGCCTAATAAGACTACGGCCCCCGGCCAAGAAAAGGAGTCTGAAATCTCTATTACCAACGGATAATGAAAGAAGTGTCGAGCTCATACGACAAGCTGAAGAGGCTAATAGGAAGAGAAGAAAGGAAGAAGAATAGTCAGGAAGCTTACCAGCGAAAGAACCCACCCAAGAAACCATGGTGTACTGACTGCTTCCTCAATGGCAGGAATCCAAAAGGGGGCTACTACTTCACAGAATGTAAGGAAAAAGGATGCAGACTATGATTACAACGAGCTTTTGACCAACTGGTGAACCAGTTCAGATACCAGGTAAAAGTGGCATTAAATGAACTGAAGAGCTTTGAAATAAGCGAAATTGCCTTAACGGTAATAATCATCATGTTCATTGGAATTAGGATATTGGCTGCTTTGCCTTTCTCTTTCGCACTCTCTTTACCTTGCTATCTTCCTTTCAGCGATACGGTACAAGTTGGTATTATGCTCGTTATTTTATTGGTTTGTCAATCATTTGAAGTGTTGCATGGTGCATATTACTAAAGCTTCGCTCTTTCTTGACCCTCGCTAGCAGCCAAAAGTCATTATCAATAATGGTAATACCTCGAGGCTTATGCCTGGTCTCCTCTTTCCTTTTCGTCAGGAATCCTCCTGTTCCTATTTAGGAATTAAACGTACTTTATTTTGGTTGGTTAACTGATTTAGCCTTAAGGCTACTTCCTTTCATTTACCGCCTTCAACTTTGGATAGTCAAAACACCTACTTTAACTTCAAGATTGATTCTTTCATCCGGTCTTGCTAGCATAAATGGGATAAAATCCGACAACGGCCAAATATACCCCAACATGGTTTTACCGTGTTTCGCCTCTAAGGCGGCCGTAGGCCCGGGGGCCAAAGCCCCGCCAACTTGGGGGGGAATTTTCAGAGGAAATAGGTAACTCGTTGAAGTGATGAAAGGGAGCTGGAGAAGTAAGTAACCACTCAAGGGTAGGAGCCGAGGAAGTGAGAGTAGTAGGAATATTGGACTCAAAGAACGAAGGAATAGCCCAATGATTAGCGGAGACTTGGACACGAGAGCTTAATTGAACGTATAGAAGATAAAGGAATACTAAAGTAGCCATAAGTGAGATAATAGAACCGAAAGATGCCATAAGATTCCAACCCGCATAGGCATCCGGGTAATCAGGAATCCGACGTGGTTGCCCTGCGAGCCCCAAAAAGTGCATAGGCATAAATGTTAAGTTTACACCAATAAATAGAGCCCAGAAGTGAATATGACCTAGCAATTCATTGTAAGGGTGACCAAGGATTTTTGGTGACCAGTAATACCAACCAGAGAATAACGCAAAGACTGCCCCCATTGATAAGACATAATGGAAGTGGGCTACGACGTAGTAAGTCTAATAGAGGATTAGGCTGGACTATATCTTCACCCTCTAGTCTCTAAAGGCTACCAACCCCTTGTCTTGCGTAGGTTACCTTTATTTAACGCAACCGAGCCCCCGACCAAAGGCATGTTTGGTGCATAGTCTCTGAGGAACCTGCTTAGGTTACAGTTTCCTGCGGATTGGGTTATAATATCCTAGGGATTTTTTGATGCCCGTCTTGCTTGCGGCGGGGTGGTAAACCACCCCCAGCAACCATAGCAAGGCCCATCAAGCCTAGAACTCTTTAAGCCTTCCCCGCATACTACCAAATTTAGCCACGACACTTACTTAAGCAGAATCGGTTCTACCTTGTTATTTACGGTTAAGAGAGACTCATGAAACTGAAGTAACTTCTCCCCACCCAAAGGTAAGAGGTTTCACCGCTCGAGTAAAGAGATCCGTTACGGTTTGAAGAGACTTAGAGTTGCAAGTTTACAAGATAAAGAGAGGTTTACCGGGGGGGCCTAAGCCCCCGCTAAAGCTCTTACCTTATTCGGAAGTTCGAACTTACACTTTATCGCCTCCAGGATTACAGAGTCGTAATTTTGCGAGATTGAAAAGGAGTGATTTCCACTCTGTCTTATGCAGAAGCATCCCTCAGCAGTTGTGAAGCCTACAAGCCAGTTCTCAAAATAGCACAAGGTAAGCAGTGAATCAGGACTTGCAGGAGCAATTACCTCCTGGCTCACATCTAGGTTGCTCTTAACTTCGACGTACTCCTCATAAGTTAAAGACCCCTGTAATTAAGTCTAAGAAGAGTGAATAGTGTATTCGAGCATTAGAAGTCAATAAAGGATATTTATCGAAGAACTGATTAAGTTTAAGGTTTCATTTTGGGGCCTGACCTGTAATACTTCAATTAGAACGTACATAAACCTTGCCTAATTGAAGAAACTCAAGGTTCGCGGAGGTGTTCTATCATTTAGATGATTATCCTGAACTGAAGAGCTTTCTTTCCTCCAATGGTTAACCTGGATTGACCTATCGCCCGCCCCGTCGTTTCAACCACCAAGAATTGCTCTACTGATTCCCAATTAAAGGGTTTGGAAATGGAAGTAAACAAGGTAGACGCCATGCTTAGAAGCACACTATCGTGCAAGGCGATATCCAATGATGCGTTAGCAAGCACTATACCAGTTAGCCCACCGATGGTAAAGAGGAAGATGAATCCAAGAGCAAACAGCATAGGAGTAGTGAAACGAATAGACCCTCCATAAAGAGTAGCTATCCAAGAGAATATCTTGATGCCAGTGGGAACTGCTATAATCATAGTCGCGGCCGTGAAGTAAGCTCGAGTATCAACGTCAAGACCTACAGCGTAGAGATGATGCTTATTCCGCCAGGGTTACCGGTGAGTAAGAGGCAGAGGACTATATCTTGAGGTTCTCAATTCTCCTTACTTAGGGTTATCAGAAGGGTCAGAGTTGAACCCATCGACGTTGAAAGGGTGAACGTTGATTTTCTTATGCTAGCTGCTGGATTTTAAGGCTTCTATGCTAAGCTGTTCCTTATTGAGGACCATTTGATAAACTACACTCCAGCGTTCGAGAGAGAGCCTCTTTAGTAGTGGGGGGCTAAAGCCCGGGGGGCCCCCCAAATTGGGAAATAAGCCAGAATCTGAGGAATCCCCTTTACAGAGTCTGTTTCGTACCGATATACAATGCCGCCCTTGGTCTTTCGTTCCACAATGTTCCAAACAGAAGAAGGATTTGGCCGCCGCCCCTAAGCAGTCCTTGCTACCATGACCATTCTTTTGGCCTTGGGGGGGTGGTAAAGCACGGGCTTCTCTGAAGCCCTACCCTTGGTAGCATGGGTAGCATGGGTAGCATGGGTAGCATACCGGAGAAATATCCTAAACCCCGCTTTAAAGAGAGTGTTAGCAGAGCTCGGGCCCCCCCCCGTTCGTTGAAGCACTTCTCGGTGTCGACAGACCCAGAGAACCAACCTGATTCTAGTTCTAGTGACACGTGAACCAAAGTAGAGTTAAGAAGGATAGGGGCCAGAGCTGAACTATTATAGGCTTCTACCCACTCTGTAAACTGGGCCAACCTAGTAGCTAGAACCAGGTTACCGTTAAACCGTTAAACAGGGCGATTATCTTAAAGACCTTTATAAGCCAATCTACCATATTGCTTGTCGGGGTAGACATATACCCGTCCAAACCCTAAGTCCTGTATATAATACAAGACTTGGATGTGCTTCTGAGCTATTGGTAGGCAAAGGAGCAGCCATAGATCCCCCGGGGCTTTAGCCCCTACCATGACAAAATACAGTCTACTGCCAACAGTGAAAACAAGGAATCATCAGCCTCCGAAAAGCCTATAAACCATTCCAAGAAGCCCCGATAACCCTTTTAGGGAATCTTGGAGAAGGCTGAGAAATCGAAAACCCCGTTGCATATAGTCTCTGAGGAACCCTTGTGGGTTGGCTCGGTTTCCTGCTGATTGACTGAGGAGCTAAAATGTTCTTACCCAGCTGAGATAAAATCAAGTAGTCCTAGCCCTAGCTGTCCCAGCATATAGCAATCTATAAGATTCGGCAGTTCCCTGCCGAGAGTCCCATCCTGATGAGACCATACAATAAATCCAAGGATACCAATACTTAGAATGGCATAGCAACCCCTAATCCTCTAAGATACAGTCTAATAAGCTGCCGAGCAAAAGGGGGGGGGGCCTAAAGGGCAGGGGGCTAAAGCGGGCTTCTCTGAAGCCGGGGGCTAAACCCCGGGGGGCCCCCCCCAAGGAAACGCAGTCAAATTGGACTACTTTTTCCTGTGTTCATCCTAGCGGGAATCAGTTTAACTCTATCCATCCCAGCTCTAGTAAGATGCCCGCCGCTACTAATCAGTTTCATTCCCTCCCTAAACGCTATAAAGTCCTGATGTTTCATATTCTCTAGTGGGTATCGCTCGAAGTGACCTATAATCTGGTTGAGTAGATGATGCTTGTTCTTGCTAGCAGGGGGCCGTAGGCGGGATCCTTTGGATCCCCCCCCATCTCCTAGTGTTACAATCCCTACTTCAAATCCAAAGAATGGTTGAATCCTATGAACATCCTCAGAATTCAAAAGAATCTCGAAAGAAGTCCGTACTTCCACTTCAGTGGATTTTAGGATCTTAATCAAGATCGTAAAACACCCTGGGGGCTTTAGCCCCAACCTGTAACCCAGTAAGGATTAAGCTCTTTAGAAGGAGCAGGGTTAGTTTTAGATGCCCTTTGGCGAGAACCGATAACCCTTTTTACTCTAAGAGGAATAAAGGCTTATTTACTATCATAACACAGGGCGGCAAATAGGCACAGTAAGTGACTTCAACAAGTGAGGACCTCAGGGGTAATTAGAAGGGCAGGTATCATACAGAACCAGAGAATGATAGACGCTAGAAAATTGCTCTTCCTTACAACCCTCGACTCTTTAAGAAGCCAAGGTAAATAGAGGATAAGGCTGGACTGTATCTTCAGGATAAATCCCTTCCCTGGCTCACGTGCAGTCTCTGAGGAACCTAACCTTAATTTAGTTACCTGCTGATTACCCAAAACCTAAGAGTTATCACCTATAAAGATTCTCTAGGCTATAAATCGGTCTCCCAGCATACAGTGACATTCAAAAGAGAAGGAAATCCTCTTAGGAGCCTATGGCTAGAGCATCCCTAAATACCCAAAGCAGTTAATCGTTAGTGGTTCTTCCTTTATTCATCCCCGCCTGAATTACAAGGATACGTTAAAATCCTTCGGGGCGGGGCCCTTGCCCCCGCCAGATGCTCTTCCTTTGCATCATCAAGGCTACAGTCTTGAAAACCCTCAAATTCTGTTGCTTTTTGAGATTGTAGAGGGTAAGGATACGGATACGAAATGAGGGATAAGAATAGTGACTATGTCTTTTTGGTAACAGTATATACACAGAATGCCGATTGCTTTCCACATAGATGTTCATTGCAAGCCCACAAGACTAGCAAGAAACAAAATTCAGTAGTTTAGTAATGAGCACTAATCTTTGGTATGTTGGGCCACTCTGAAAACCACGTGGAGTACATGGCCAACGGCATTGCTCGCACCCTTTAGAATTCTAATAGTCAAACTACCCTCCGCATCTACAAAGCCACTAACCCAGTTTGGGTCTAATTGGGGCGGGGGATCCAAAGGATCCCGGGCCGTAGGGTAGAGGAATCCTGGAAGGGTCTGAACAAGTATGTAAACCCACGTTTAGATTACCTGCTGAGGTATTTAGAAGGCTCCGTTTCCCGCTGGACTGGGAGTTAGGAGCCACTGAACTTTCCTTGCAGACCATACCAAGATAACCAAAAATCGGCTTTCCAGCAAAGGCTGAAATAACATGGCTAACGATTCCGAAGCCAGGAATGATTAAGATATACCATATATCAGGTCGGGTCGACTCATCTTGCAATGAGCTAGGGGCTAACTCATAATTAACCAGGCTCATGGTAGTAAGGCCACAGAAAGGCTTGTGCCAACAGGCAGAGCTGATGCCTTTGGGCAGTGAGGAAATAAGCGAATAGTCGACAGTAGATGAATCAGAGGGGATTAAAAGAGAATCGGCATTGTTTTCCGTTGAAGGCTAGCAACTAGCTAGGGGTGCTAAAGCCCACCAACTACCAACTAGCAAGACGCAGGAGACACACTTAAGGCAGTGGAAGGCCAGGAGAATAGGGACTCAAGGCAAAACACGATGAAGAAGGCCAAAGCAGGCATGGTTGCTGGGGGCGGGCCAAGGGCCCGGCCCCCCCGTATGATCCCCCCGCAAGCAAATGATTCCTAAAAAGGATGATGTTTGTGTTCATCATAGAGGTTGATGAGAGTTGAATTACGAAATGCCCCTTGCATAGGAGGGAAGGAGGAGAGGGGAGGCTTCCCGGCCCTTAGGGCCCCACCTATCTCTTGCCCGCCAAGCAAATCCCTGCAACTAGCATGCCTAAACGAAAGTTCCTGTGACTGCTAGCAAGAAGCAAGACGCAGGTGCTCAAGCCACGTATAGTAATACGACTAGCTAGCCCGCAGGGGTCTTTACTTCCCCTCTTTACTTGGCCTTCTTTAAGGCTGTACACTTAAGAATCCACTGTGAAGCACTACTTCCTCCCCCCTAAAAGAACCCAAGGGAGTAGAAAGGGGGTTTTCAGAAGAGGAGGTAAGCAAGGGGGGGGAGAGGTATGTGAGATGTGAGGCAAGAGCAGGGAAGGGAAGGGGAAGGGAGGAGTTGGTAACCTTACCTACCAAGGATAACCCTTTCTATTCTAAAGAGAAGAATAAGGGGATTAGATTCCATCTAAACGGTTAAGTAGGTGAGGCTTAAACAAAGGAGTTGGTTAAAATAAGGATCAAGTTTGGCTTCTGGTTATCAAGTAGCCTCCTGTGAAGCTATTCTTACCCGAACTCCCGAGGGAGCCTAAAAAGGAGTTACTGAACATGATTATGTTCATATTCATGAACTGTACACTACTTGGTTTATACAGTGCAAGTGCTTCCCTGGAAGTAGTGTAAGGAGGTAGGTAATCCCCTTTTAATTTGGTACTTAGTTCTCTGCTTATCTATCTGGACCTCTCTCTTATTATATACTGGTTAAAGGAATACCAAAATCAGGTTAAGATTCATCGGGCCTTTAGGGGGATCCATAGGTTCCCGGGGGCTTTAGCCCCTACAACCCTGCAACCTCCTCTCCTATCGTCGATTTTGAGGATTTTCTTTATACGTTCTAATCTTTGGGATAATTTCCCCCTTAATTATCCCTGTAAGACTCTTATGTCAATAGTTGAACTCGATCAGGTCGCTTCCACGTACGGGGGGCCTCATTTAGGCCCGGGCTTAAGCTTAGTTCATTCAGACTCTTAAGCCAAATTGCCTTATAGAAGATAAACCTCATTTTATGAGCAAGTGCCCGATTCGAACGAGCCCCAATAGAACATGAGTCTATTATGCCACCACTACACTAACTTGCATAAGAATCAATCGGAGGGAATGGGTACGGCCTTTAGGGCCCACCCTTCCATGTTACTCTTATGAATTGGTTAATTGGCTTAAGAGGGCGGCCCCCAAGCCAATTATCGCCTTTACAAGGCGATTAACCGTCCCCTGTTCTAACCAAGCCTTCGGACTTAACCCTACCTCTTGGTTAACCTCCCCGTTGCACTTTCTAAACTAAATAGCTTGTTTTCTATTTGATAGGAATTTTGATCCTTACTTAATGATACTGTTTAGTAGTCTGGTCGGTATCAAGACCGATGTTCTCTTTCTAAAGAGTAGAGTAAAGAGACATTTTTACCCTTATGAAGACCTGATTTTCACCTTCGCATCCGGTTCTCAACTCAAGAGATAGGCAGCTTTTTACCTTATGAAGACCTCGGGGGGCCTATGGCGGGGCTTATCTGAACCCCCGCCAAGAGCAAGTAAATCAGGTTTTAAATCAGATGATTTCAATCTGACCTCACAGGTGGTATTGACCCGGGGGGGGGCTAAAGCCCCCCGGCCGCCATGCTAGCAACGCTAAGCTCAAAGACATAAACAATCATCATTGTTTACAAGTTAAGTATGCCTTAATAGCCTTATTTACAGGGGGGGGGCTTTCGCCCGTTTGATACGTTCCACGACTCGTTCACGAACCGTGACCTTGCTACAACTTAACAGGAATCGCCGATGCCACCTAAACGATTGAAATGTTTACCAACTATAAAAACATAGCTCAAATAGCTAGTAAGTTTAAACCGTCTTCGGATAGAACCAACTTTCCCCGCCTGATGGACAGTCAGTGCTCCTCGAAGAGAAGTTTCACCGTGGCGTGCTGATTCACGATTACTAGCAATTCCTGCTTCGTGTGCTCGAGTTACAGAGCACAGTTCGTACACTTACTTGGGTTAAGGCTTAGCTCCGGCTCACACCATTGCCTCCCATTGAATGAGTATTTGTGGCACGTTACTATTGCCCACTCCATAAGGGCCATGAGGGCTTGTCGTTGTCCCTATTACCGACGCTCATTGCATCATACCCTGATAATACACGGATCAACCTGTTACCTTAGCTTAATGGCTGACCTACCTCTTTCATCTTTCCTTCCCTATGCTTATGCTTACGTAGCTATCTTATAACCCATAGCAAGTTATTATCCCTGAAGTCACTATGTTCCCTTCTGGTGGTAGCTAGGATAATTAGATAGCTGAACTAAAGCGGCGCGGCGCGGCACTCGGGATACACGGCATACTTTGCTTGGTATGCTTGGTAGCTGGTAGTTGGTAGCAGCATGAGGAAAACTCACTAATTAGCACGTAATTGGCAGGGTTTTGTCAATAAGGCCCCCTGAAGCTTTCCAACGAACCTGCTCGTATGTAAATACCCTTTTTAGTTTGGATTATCATATGGTTGAGCGTCTCGTAACAAGCCTCCTTAACACCGACACCCGTGTGAAATCTCAGGGGATTAAGTTAAGATGGTTTCCCCCTTTTTTCCGAATGAATCGTAGATTTAGTAAACCAAGGTAATAGGCAGCTCGTGTTCTCGTGATTTGAATTATCAGGCGGGGTTTCGTTCGTTAGCGGACTAAACCTCAAATTTCACAACACGAACTAAAGACAGCCATGCAGCACCTGTGATGACAATGCACCATTCAAGGAGAGGTGAGGTAGTACGCGGGGTATCGTATTAAACAACATGCTTCACTGCTGGTCTTCAGGGCCGTCTAGACGTTTGGGTTTCAAAGTTGCCTTCTTACTCCCCAGGCGGGAAGCTTAATGCCTTCGCTACTAGGGTGAGACCCCCGTTCCCTTCCTATAGCCTCCATCGTTTAAGGTGTGGACTAGGAGGGTATCTAATCCTCTTCGCTCCCCACACTATCGTATCTCAGCGTCAGTGGTTACTCAGGATAGGGCCTTCGCCCTAGCGCTCCTCCAGGTATCAACGGATTCTATCCCTACACCAGGAGTTACCTATCCCCGCATTACACTCAAGCTTCGGCAGTTCTCTTGGAATCAGAGGGCTGGGTTAAGCCACCGGGTGGTTTACCACCCCGGCTTTGTAGGATACACGGCATCGGGTTGCTATGCTTGGTATGCTTGGTATGCAAAGGAGCAGCCATAGATCCCCCGGGGCTTTACCCCCTACCATAGCAAAAGAGAAGGACCGAAGCCCATATCTAACTAATATCGCACCATATATAAGAGAGAACCCCTTAAACCCCCCTGCTTGGAGGTAAAAGTGCTTCGCAAGGCGAGAGGATAAGTTAGTAGAACTGCCCACATACCATTATTGGTAATTATATAGACCCCTACACGGCCTTTAAGCACCCTCATCTCATAAGGAGTTTTATGGCTTCATATGCATGCGGAAATTGTTTGGAATTTCATTATATACCCACCATCACTGCCTCCCATTTAGGGAGGGCCTGGTAACTCGACTCAATACCCCTTTCACTACTTATGCCTATGGTTGCTATGCTAGGGGCTAAACCGGGATCCTTTGCATAGCAACCATACCAACCCGCAACTAGCAAGCATAACCAAGCCCAAGAGGTGAGGCCGTGGCTCTCCCACGCACTCATCCCGGGCCTAAGATGGGCTGGATGCACTGCTGTGTAAGCGCAAGCAATCATGTCATGTATTATAGCAGTTGGAATCAGAGGGGTGGCTTAAGCCACCGGGTGGTTTACCACCCCGGGTCGATAGGATCGGGGCCAGATGTCCCCAAGGGAACGAGGCGGGCTCTAAGCCATACCAGATGGTACCCAACCCTAGCCATCCCTCACTCTTATCCTCCCCTTAAGTAGGAAGGCGGTTAAGCCAATAGATCCAACCGCAAGAGGGCTTCGATTAATAACTAGTTCGGACCCTATTAAAGAAATAGACCGATCCTGTAATATACCACAGCGAGGAGAGCAAGGCAATGAACAATCCGGTAGCCTTATCTAAGTAGCGCCTCGTGTACAGCACTAAAGAGTGACACAGCTTACCTAAACTAGCGGAACGAGAACCAGACACCGGGGCCTAAAGGCGGGGGGGTAAAGCGGGATCCTTTGGATCCCCCTAAAGGCCGGGGTTATCTGAAGCCCCCGGGATCCTATGGATCCCGCCCCCTCGGGATAAACGCCATCCTTTCCTTAGAATCACTTGCGGTTATCGTCCACATATAGTTTCAGGCCTACGGGCTAAATACCTTGCTATTTATAGCCTTCTTATTCTTTAACCTAATCCTCTTAAATAGAGGGTCAAATCTTCAATACCTCTTACCAGTGTACTTGTCTGGCTTGGACAGGGAATAGTTTCAATTCCCTTATTTATCCGCTCCGATCTGATATGTAAATCCAAGTAAGTAAAGGGGCCTCTAGGGATGTCTAGGCAATGGTCCGGTAAGAGTAATCTTGCCTAAGAGTTGTAGGAACTTTCCTATCCTCGATCAATCTAAAGGATGTTCCCTATTACCCTGGGAACTGAAACATCTAAGTACCAGGAGGAAAGAAAATCAACCGAGAGTCCAGAAGTAGTGGCGAGCGAACCTGGAGTAGCCATCTGGTTATTGAAATCTCCATATCAGGTAATTACGGTTTTAACTCATTTTTGATTCTGATTTAATCCCTTCTAAAGAGAATGAGTAATACAAGGAAAAACACCTCGTGTACAGTTCATTACTTTCAATTCATCCGTAATTACTTGAGGACTCACCAGATATCCCGGGTTAACCAACCTGGTTTAATTAAAGGGGAACCTTCCTCTTGAGGCTAAGTATGGACCAATGACCGATAGAGCAGAGTACCGTGAGGGAAGGATGAAAAAGCAGGTAGAAGACTGGTGAAAAGAGCCTGAAGTAGTGGCTCCAGAAGCAGCTGGTATCTCCCCTGAGATGGTTCATGAAGGTTCTCTGAATCTGAAGAGTGAAGCCATCCAGATTCTGGGATGACAGCGTACCTTTTGCATAATGGGTCAGCAAGTTGATGGTAGGAGCAAGTAGCAATACCTAGTAAATGCGACCCCGGGATAATTAATGAGTTTTCATTGCCTTAAGAGACTCCTAAGCCAATCCTTACAGCCGACCAGCTATGGTTATCTATTGATAAGCGATATCCGAAGGATCCCGCCGGGATCCAAAGGATCCCGGTTTAGGCCGCCCTCTTAAGGCAACAAGCAAAGTCATTCTAATCAAATGCTCGGCGGTGTAAGTTCCGTGGATCAGACCCGAACCCAGGTGAACTTGCCATGGCCAAGTGTTAAGACTGAACGGGTGTCCGTTGCAAGGGGCTCCGATGAGCTGTGGCAAGGGGTGAAAGGCCAATCTTACCTGGAGCTAGCTGGTTTACCGCGAAACCTATATCAGTAGGCTCCCACCTACTTTATCCTTAACCACTCCTTTATCCCTTGAGCCTTCCCTCTTTAGTAGGTCGCATACCGAGGTAGTAAAGAGACGAAGTTGCCTATGGTAAGCTTCCTAATTCCCCTTAAGAGGCCGGGCCCCCAAGGCAATGATTCGCCTTATACAAGGCGATCATACACTTAAGGATAGAGTCTCGCTCTAAAAGAGCGATCTTAACTACTCAAGAGAAGAGACACGAAGGAGCAGGGTAGCAACTACCAAGGCATAGAGGGTACCGGATCGTGAACATTACAGGTGGATCAGGTTGTTACTAGCTGGTACGGCACTGGAATGCGTGCATCACTGCTTGAACGGGGGGCTATAATGGCTCTATCGTCCCTTTCTAACCCCGGAATTGCTAGTATACAAAGGTGGGTAATCAGACCATTCATGATAAGGTGATTGGTCAAAAGGGCAACAGCCCTGAACAGGGGGTAAGGTCCCTAAGTTCTACTGAGTGATAACAAGGCAGTCCTCACCAGAGTCTTTCCACCAAGTGGGCTTGGAAGCAGCCACCTTTTTGTGAAAGCGTAACAGCTCAGTGGTAATGGTCAATTTTTGAAGTCAAAGTGAGGGCGCCGATAATCTAACGGGTCTAAGTAGAAGTCTCCCTGAGGGGGACAGGCAAAGGCAATTGGCATCGCGTTGCTGATGGTGAAGCTCTTCTTGCCTCTTAAACGTACTCTATCCTTAACGTGTCCTCTGTCTTATCTAAGTCGCAGATGCTCGCGGACGACCATCTGGTACTAGCAGCCTTGCTGCCAAGGCAACTGCGAGCGTCCGTCCAGTTGGCAGGAGGCACCTAGGCAACTAGTCGTAGGTGAAAACACTTACTAAAGAAGGCAACACGATACCCAGTCCAATACTTTGCCTCACCGATACCCTGTCCTAGTCCCCATCCCCCTCTTCTATTCTCTTATTTACTAAGTGTAGGTTTTACTTCGCCTTATACAAGGCGATTAATGGTCGCGGACGACCATAAACTATCTTACTTGCTGAAAAGTAACCAAGGAGCAGTTAGAAAGGCTCATGTTTTTGTCTTGTTGTTGCTCCTTTGCATAAACAAGGCAACTTTTGCCCGGTCGACATACTTGCCTAGGGCAGGTTTAAAACCGTTTTAGGCCTGGCACGAGCCTTGAGGCTCTTGCTGCTACTAGCATGCCGCTGAGACGATGGTCGCATGGTAGCAAGGGGGACAACTCTGCCTTACGACTAGTTGGGTCTGTAAAAGGGGGATCTGGTGTGATACTAGGGGTAGCGGTACTCCCAGCAAATGGATTGAAGCTGGGTCATCGACCCGGTGGACATAGCCGGGGTGAGAATGCTGACATGAGTAGCGTTAAAGCAGGGGATATCCCCTAATCGCCGTAAGCAGAAGGGTTTCATGAGTAAGGTGAATACCACCATGAGTAAGGCTCCGGCCTCTAAGGCACCGGATACTTCCCGAGTCCCGATGAGTCACTCTAACTGATCCCCAGTAACCTATCTTTAAAGATTACCTTTTACCTCTTAACAGTAAGTAGACTCTTTCCGCTCTTCAATTTTACCTGAGCTACAAACCCCGGGTTATGGCACGACTTTTCCCTACTGCACGCCCTACAGTTGTCAGAGGTCAAACTCTTGGTTGCGGGTTGGTAGTTGGTAGTCGGTAGCCTTTTAAAACCACTTAAAACCCAACGAGCCTTTAGGGCCTTGGGGGGCCGTAAGGCCACCTTTAGCCCCTAGCATGGCTGGCTTTTTCAATGAGGCGTCGACTAAACTATCCAAAATGAAATGATTCAAAGGTAATCTTAAAGGGTATAAGGTTCGGGAAATAGGTGATCAAAAATCAGTTTGATGGTGAATGTGGTCTTACTCCATAAGACAAACCGTACCCTAATCCGACGCAGGTCTGCAGGTTCACGATACCTAGGCGTAGAGGAAATCCTCTTGAAGGAACTCGGCAATCTAACCCCGTAACTTAGGGAGAAGGGGTGCCAGTGGCTTCCCGTCTTACTTATCCCTTACTTCCCTCTTGAGTAGTGTACATCGATTGAATTCGCTCCTTAACAATCCCCATCTACCTTTGACAGTGACAGGGGGGATTGAATCCCCCTTTTCAAGGAGGTTAGCCCTTATTTTATCCTTAATTCATGAGGTTTAGTAAGTTACTTAACAGGACGATGCCTAAAGCAAAGGAAAGGAAAGGGACGATTCGTCCTTAACGACGTTCATTGTTAACTACGGTAAACGGGAAGGGAGGAAGCTGGCGGCACTAAAAAGGGGGGCGCGTCTGTTTACTTAAAAGTGCGACCTGCTAAGCTATCAGAAGTAATACGGTGCAAGCCCGTTATGGACGTTGATCTCCATAAGCCCACCTACAGGTGCATAGTTGGTAACGAGTTTGTGCTAAGCTGTAGGGACAATGTAAGACAACCATCTAAGCACATGGTGGTACGCTGCTAGGCTAGATTACTATGGATAACCCGAGTTAACATACAATTAGGCGTCGTAAGAACAGATCACTGAAAGTGCTTGAAACGGTGAATTGAGGATGGGCTAATTTGCTTTTAATGAGTTAGTCGATCAACCTTATATCCTCCGGCGTAGAGTATGATCCTAAGGTAATCATTAAGGTATTTCTGATGGAACAGGGTAAGCCCAATAGCCTCCACAGCTTTGGAGGGATGCAAGTAATTGCATCTATCGGCTAGTGGGGAAAGGACAGTGTAAGAAGCGAATGCCAATGCGTAATTCATTGGATAAGATCCATTGATCTACTTCGAAAGAAGGCAGACTTACACATGGGTGTTGCTCCGAGCATGTTGAAGTTAATTCTTCATTGGGACAGTAAGGGTCTCCCAAGATTAAGGGAACGCGTTTTAAGTCGTGCTATCTTTAGAGTGGGTCTATAATGGGGTAATTCACCTACTTAACTTCATCATGGTAATGAAGATGAACATCAAACATTTTACAACCCTAAGGTCATAATTGAATCGAATCGAATTAGGGTTGTAACATGGTACGACGGTTATGTCGGGATGCAAGAGCAACGCTTGAGCCGTGTGCGGGGAAACTTGCATGCACGGTTCTGAGGAGGGGAAAGCCTGAGAGGGCCTACCTATTCCAACCACCGGACTCTGCTAACTCATGCGTGGATGTATAGAGTCTGATACCTGCCCGATGCTAGTTAATGAACTTAGCCGTTCAAGGATGGCAAGGTAACCTCTAGTTAATGGCGGCTGTAACCTTGACGGTCCTAAGGTAGCGAAATTTCTTGGCATTTAAATGATGTCCCGCATGAAAGGTTAATGTTAAGCCACATGCTGATCGTGAGATCTCATTGTAAACTCCCCTATATTCGGGGAAGCCCTTAAACCCCAGTCATCATAGAATGATTAGAGTACTGGACAATAAATGGGTGACCCGAAGGAAAAAACTTGCAATTGAACTTCTTAAGTGGGAGTAGAGGCATGGTAGCAAGGCTACCAAGAAGCAGGGTAGCAAGAGAAGAAGCAGAGTGATTTCAAGTAATGAACCTAATTTTGGCAAATATCCCTTAATAGCTTATAACCTCCGTCGAGAATTTTTGGAGGCTAGCAAGGAGCCAGATTATAGGTTTCATGAAGGTAAAGGCTCAGCTCATTTAACGGGCCGGGGCCGTAGGCCCGCTTTAGCCCCCCATAGCTACCATAGCTACCATAGCTATCCTTTGCTGTGTAGGGTGCGTCTCTCTTATTTACCGTGGGGGTGGCAATATTTTGGAATAGGTAGCGGTACCAGGTGATAGCCCTGAAGCCACTCTCTCTTTTGTGAGGGTATGTAACACCCCGGACGACGTTGGTATTCGTACCATCGAGCAGGATAGCTAAAGGGACGCTGCCTTTGAGGGCACTCCCGTTCAGCCGGCCCGTTACAGAGCCTCATCTTATTTGGGCCGGGGTTTAGCCCCCCCTACCAAGGCTAGCAAGGCTAGCAAGGGTGCTAGTACCAGGCATGCTCGTCTTGGTAGTTGGTAGCATGGGAGCATCTGCGACGTCTTTAAAAGACTCGAACACGACCACCTTTGCTACCAGCAGTATGCACACGTCAAAGCAGCTAGATTAGCTGGATTACCGTTTTGCCATTTAGCCTTTAGGGGCTAAAGGTGGGCCCCCCTCTGATTACACTTATTGACGATGTTACCTTGTTCCTTCGTGTTTAGATTACTTCTAAGTTTTATAGGTAATCTCCCCACACACATAACTATGAAGTTTCATGTTTGCAAGTATTATCCTCAGAGACTCTACGGGGACGACCTCTGAATAGCAAGAGGCCAAGACAGAGTCCACCTACTACTTAATAGTGAGTTTTTGGTTAACGATGCTCCCACTGTCTCCAAGAGGACCTCGGCGAAATTGAATCATCCGTGAAGATGCGGATTACCCCCAGGTAGACGAGAAGACCCTTTGAAGCTTGACTGCATCTACCTACTCTGGTACCGGTACTCGGGAAGGAGTCTACAAGGGAGTTGACTAGACACCAGTGAGATACCTTGACCTAGGTACTAGTAACTCAATAAATGGTGGTTAGAAGGCAGTTTTTTTGGGGCGAAATCCTCACCTAAAGTAACTGAGGAGTCCGAAGGTGTGCATATCCTAGGTAGGTAACCTAATTAACCCGTTGGAGAGGGTAATAAAAGCGCAATGGCATAAGCATGCTTGACTGCATGAGCTACAACTCTAGCAGGAAAGAGATGGGCCTCAAGGCCCATGAACCAAAGCTTTGGTTCATCCGCCCCTAGTTATCCCCCCTTTTGACGAGGTTCAGTCCGCACTGTTAAGGGCGGATCGAGTCGTCCTTAAGAAAAAAAGCGGGATCCTTTGGATCCCCCTAAACCCCCCGGCCTTTAGAGTGCGGACCTTAAGCTTGAACCCTCTACTTGAACCCTGTATAGAACTCCACCTTAATTGGCTTAAGAGGGCGGGCCCCTGGGGCCCCAAGGCAATGATTCATAAACAGACGAAAAGCTATATTCAATTACTGTGATTGCCAGTAACGGTTTTATTGCTCAAATTTGAAAGTCTTCATTGACTTTTTCCATGAGGCGTCGACTTTTCCATGCATCCGGAGTAGAGCCTAAGGACGGATTTCTCGCCTTTTATAAGGCGAATCCTCGACGTCCGAGTAGAGTAAACAACAGGGGGCAGCTAGGGGCTTTAGGCAACTAGGGCATAGTGACCCGGTGATACATTAAGGGATGGTCATCGATCAACGGATAAAAGCTACTCAAGGGATAACAGGCTGATCCCCCGCGAGAGTCCATATTGACTGGGGGGTTTGGCACCTCGATGTCGGCTCATCCTAACCTAGAGCTGAATAAGGTTCTAAGGGTTCGGCTGTTCGCCGAGTAAAAGGGTACGTGAGCTGGGTTAAGTACGACGCGAGTCAGTACGGCTTCTATCTTCTGGGGGGAGAAGGAAGTATCGAGGAAGCTGGCAGTGGTACGCAAGGATTCTGCTGAAATTACCTCTTGTGTACCTGTTGTTTAAGGTAACTAAAGAAGTGCCTGAGCATAGCAGGGTAGCTACGTAAGTAATAGATAACCGCTGAATCCATATAAGCGGGAAACTAACCCTTTTAACTTCCTTCCTTATTAAGACTTAAGGAATAATACCTTATTAATAGGTTGACAGTGTAATTGTGGTAACGCATTTAGCTATTTGATACTAACAGTCAAGTAACTTGGATTTACCAGATCGTAGGCAAAGGAGCAGCCATAGATCCCCCGGGGCTTTAGCCCCTACCATGGCGTTTCATATTTCCCATAGACAATGTCCTTAGGGGGACGTTTTCATTGGCGTCCAGTTTTACCATGAGGAATATCCGACCACTAGACATTGGTAAAAGTTAACCCTAACCCAATTATTGCCCTTGCCCTTTACCAAGGGCATAACCTAATTTTCATTGTTGACCTAAAAAGCAAAAGACAAGGCAGGGAAGTAGTAATTGGCTATAACCCAATGTTCCCCTCCCCTTTACACCCGTTCAGATTTTCAGGCATGCAGGTTGGTAGTTGGTAGCATAGCAAGCAAGACGGTAGCCCTCCCCTAAAGGTACAGAACGTGCCTTTGGCCTTTTATGCAAAGGAGCAAGCCTAGCCGGAGCAAGCCTACGAAAAATCCTGCAATCCTGCCCTAGTGGCCTTGGGGGGCCGTAGGCCCAGCTTTAGCCCCTAGCATGGCCCTAATGCGTCCTATAAATTGGTATCCGTTACTTATCAGGCATGGTTGGTAGCATAGCAAGGCAACAAAATGATTGTTTATGTCTTTGAGCTTAGCGTTGCTAGCATGGCGGCCGGGGGGCCTATGGCGGGGGTTATCTGAACCCCCCAGATGAAAAAAGCAGGGGGTTACAGGTGGGATTTATCTATGGCTTAATCGAATCGATTAACTGTTACCATGAACGTTGGTTCAACCCGGAGGCCCCCTAAAGCCCGGGCTTCTCTGAAGCCCCTCTATAACCGAATCCTCTCTTAGTTTAATCTTACTGGTGCTTATGCTATTGGTCGGCCCTAGTTAAGTATGGCTTTACCGGCGCCCCTCTTGAACTCTTATTATTGTAATCGTACCAAATGCTACCCTGGTGCTTAACCTTGAACAGCATGTGCTTGACAGCCTGCCTACAAGATTCTCCCTGAGGCTTCGCTATGCTAGCAAGGAACTTCAGCCGGCTTAGTGAGGAACACATAGCAAAGGCCAAGATATCTGCAGGGTAGAAAACACTCATTGGAAACTAGACAACTTTTGTCGGAAAGTAAACGTGGAGTTAATGCCCCTTTCTATGGAAAGAGCCTAACCAAGGAAAGTATAGCAGAGGCTAAGATGTCTTGCTAGTTGCGGGGGGGATCATACGGGGGCCCGGCCCCTTGGGCCGCCCCCTCCGGCTACCAAGCCGCAACTACCGAGCCGCAACTACCAAGCCGGAACTACCAAGCCGCAAGTACCAAGCATAAACAGGGGGGCTCTGAATCCAATGTTTGGTAAACCTGCCCCTAATGCAAAGGTGGTCTACTTATACAAGCTTACTAATGAAGGGGCTATTTTTGTTCATGCTACCAACCCTTTCCCTTGCTAGTTGCTACCATTGCGGGGGGCGGGGAATCCTACGGATCCCCCCCTCTGATTCCATCAAAATTCCCTTCTCAAAACCTCCTTTTTTCTACCTTTGATACATGGAAAGAATCCATACCTTAAGGTATTGAATTTAGGGGCCCCCTGGGGCCGGCCACGGGTTCTTCGGTGAGAGTGTCGATAACGAACGCAAAGGAGATTCCGAGAATTAACCGTTCACCATTTCAAGGAAAAGTAACCTGATTGGTTAAGGTGGTATCCTGCTAAGATATGGCACTTATTAGTGCTTGTGGGTTCGAGTCCCTCCTTTTCCGAAGAAATTAACCCGAATTTATCGGTTAATGAATACTTCCACTCTCTAGCAACGGGAGCCTTCTACCTGGTTCAGTCTTTTGCTACCTTACATCAGGTAAGCGCTTACCTGGTTCGTAACCATATTAGACAGTCTGTTGATTTTCCTTCAAGTGGTAAACAATACCGTGTCCTCTTGGGGTCTTAGGGGGGGGATCCTTTGGATCCCGGGGGGTTAAGAGAAGCCCCTTAATTTTCTCAATCATAAGAGTATCTTGTCTACTTTGGATTGTTCCGTCTTAGCTGTTCCTCTCCTTGATTATCTCCTTCATTTATGAATCGAAGAATCAAATTCCCCCCTATGGAGTAATAAAGTGTAATTGTTATACAAGGATATTACGGTGATTATAGTTCAAACGGTTAGAACATCAGTTTGTGGTATTGAAGCTCTGGGTTCGAGCCCCAGTAATCACCTTTCCCCATAGCTACGGAATCCTTAAGTGTACACCCTTCCTGGATAGCTTTAGGTCTGGTTGGAAGAAGAAACCCTTCTTCATGGTGATGATAGCTCTCTACCTTCCTTTACTTATTACTTTGAAGGGAATAGTAACTTCTTTTTGCACTCTTAAGTAAGACTTTAGTATTAGTAATACTCCTAGTAGTTCCTCTTTACTACTTATTTACTACTGTAGTCTTACGAATACTTATATAGTAATAGCCTCTTTGGCTGGGGGATCCATAGGATCCCGGGGGGTTAAGAGAAGCCCGGGCCTTTAGGGGGATCCAAGGAGCCCGGTTTACCCGGGGCTTTAGCCCCCCGCCCACAAGGGTAAGTATCAAACTGATTAAGTTTCAGGCTTTAGGAAAATTCCCTCTAATTTAATGGTTAGCTTTCTTTTCAAGATTGCGGAGGGATCTGAAAGTTACACTTTCTAAAGAAAGAAATGTACACGAGGGTTAAGTTAGTTAAGATTTGAAGGGAGGGTAAGGAACTTTTGCCTTGGTGATTGATTAAGGGTGTCCGGGTGATCCGAGTCCGTAGCTCAATAGGTAGAGCATCCGTCTTTTAAACGGGTTTATACGGGTTCAAGGCCCGTCGTACTCATTTTATGCTACTAACCAGGCTCATGCTAGCAAGGGGGGAAATTTAAGTAGTTAAAGTGCCAATAAGATGGAAGGCAGGGGGGGGTTAAGAGAAGCCCGTGCTTTAGGGGCCCCCCCCCAAAATCCTAAAAGGAAAGGAAAGGAAAGGAAAGGAAAGGATAGAACCCCTTCAAGAAGAGTCATTCCACTATTCATTTCCCTGGATCAAAGCCGAGGAGATATGGGTTATCAACCTATGATATAACAA
>CAJVPU010000078.1:0-25329 GCA_910591775.1 Dentiscutata heterogama | reverse complement strand
AGGTTAAATAAAATTTGAGCCAATCATTTATGTGATATGGCATGATTATTGAGAATAAAAGTGATTTTTTGATCAGAAATTGTAACCTGGTGCTTATAAATTTTTGCACGTATGTACCTAATTGTGATATGATAAAATTATAAAAACTTATAGATTCTATTTTGAATGCTCATCCGGAAAACTATAAACCTGATATTTATTTGAGCAAAAAAGTTTATAACTCTGAATCCAAAATGCAACAAAAAAGTTATTGAAGAAACCTTAATTAATCAAAATTATAACAAATGGATCGATAATAAGCTATTGCATAAATTGGAAGAGGATTATAATCATTATAAAAAGCAATAGAATATTCCAAATACTTAGAAAAGTCGTATAACAATACTTTCTGACTGTAATAAATATTACGTTTATTGGGTTTATTAGAAATAATAAAATGATTAATTTATTGCTTATCGTTATTATTTTTTAGTCTATAAATTTTTTGTCTGTTCAAGTTAAATACGTTTTTGGTGCTCGATATATTTGTCACGAAACTTTTTTAGTGGCGATTTAAAAGGTGATATACAAATAATCACGTATAGTTTCAACCAATATAAAGTGTAATAGTGTATTGTCTTTTACTTATGTGACAAAAAATAAATCACATAGTACGGTTCTATTTTTAAAGATCTGCATATGCCCGTGATCAAGATCTAGCCATAATAAGAAACCCACCAACTGAAGCAAAATGACTTCTTCGGTATACATATGTTACACTAAATATAAATATGCATGCGGATAGGCGTAAAAATTTTTCAAATTTATGTTTTTGATAACCAATGTAATTCTTCTAACGTGTTAATCAAAAACATAACCATTATTATAACTTTTGTATTACGTATTTTGTTAACTTTAAATTCCTCCACCACGTTGTAAACAATTATATATTTATTTAGTGCATGAATTTTTTTTTCTTTAAAAAAATAAAATGGACTCTAAACAACTTAAGGAACTTGGTTACAATTATCAACATGGTATTGATGTTAAGAGAGACGAAAAGAAGGCTTTTGAATATTACATGAGAGCTGTTGAGTTAGGAAATTCGGATGCGATGATTGAAGTTAGTCTTTGTTATTATTATGGAATTGGAGTAGAAATAAACTACCAGAAATCATTTGAATATTGTAAGAGGTCTGCTGATTTAGATAATGCTATTGCAATATGTAATGTTGGTTTTCGTTATATGTATGGAAAAGGGGTTGATCAAGATTATCATAAAGCATTTGAATACTACGAAAAATCTGCTAATATGGGTTATATGGGAGCAATGAGTAATGTTGCTCAATGTTATCGAAATGGTAATGGTACAAAGAGAGATATTCAGAAGGCAAATAATTGGACCAAAAAGTATAGAAACCTTTTGAAGACTAATAAATCGCCAGATTATATCAATCCTGAACTTAAAAGAATATTAGACGATGAGAGATTTAAATTATCTTGGGTTGATTATAATGAGTTAAGAAATATCAGGGAGATGGGGAAGGGAGGATTCGCAACTGTATATGTTGCAACTTGGTGCGATATAATTAATAACACATGGAGAGATGTTGCACTTAAAGTAATTCGTGATTCAGACAAAAATGTGCAAGAATTTATTCAGGAGTTGAAGAATTACTGTGAAATTGGTTACAAAAATCCTTCATTCTTGAATTGTTTTGGAGTGTCAAGAAATAATTTTGGTGATTATATTATTATTATGTATATTGCGCAAAAAGGTTCGTTACGACAAAATCTTGTGCAAGTATCAAAATTAGAATGGAAGGATAAATTAAGTATCTTACACTGTATAGCTGTGGATCTCGAGTCTATTCATTCGCAGGAACTCGTTCACAGAGATTTACACAGTGGAAACGTTTTACAAGAATATTTGAATAGCGCATATATTACTGATCTTGGACTTTCTAGAAAGGTGAAAGAAGGAAATATTTGTGGAATTCTGCCATATATAGCACCTGAGATTTTGATAGGTCAACCGTATATACTAGCATCAGATATTTACAGCCTTGGAGTTATCGCGACTGAGATTTCTACTGGACAAAGAGCATTTGATGGAATTCCGTTTAATGGTGATCTTGTATCAAGAATTATCGGTGGATTAAGACCTAAATGTTTAGGACCAGATTGTTATGTTAAATTAGCTATGAAATGTATGGATAAAGATCTTGATAAACGACCTACTGCAAAAGAAATTATTGAAACAATCACTCGCTGGTTAGATGAAATGGATCAGGAAGATGATAATGAAATCAAAAAACAATTTTCAGAAGCTAATAAGATTAAACCAGAACCTATTGAACAAATGCATTCTCAAGATATATACACCAGCAAGTTATACGATACGAGAAAAATTTCAGAATATATTAGTAATTCAACAAATTCTCAAATTTAGATTTATATAAAATATGCACTTTCACTACGAGAGTGCAATTATAGTAATTATTTCTTAGTTATCGAGATTCTACAATATCTAATCTCAATTATATTACAGATATAAAATTTTCTTCTCACTTCAATTGTAACTTTTGGATTACTACGTGTATTCTTATTATTTGTGTCTGCTTCTTGCGAGTAAGAAATCTTAAATCGATTTTATCTTATTCTTTTGAGTTGAAGTTTTGTCTCAAATACCTTTTGTAGTCTAATTGTAGCTAATGCAATGCAGGGCAAATAAATTTTCAATTTGGTTAAGCAAAAAAAAAAAACAGCTTTATAAAAATGTAAATTTTGGCTTTAAAAATGGTTGGTTACCAATATGTTATAAGAACGGCCTTTTAAATTTTGTATCTATGATTAGATATGCGATAAACTACGATATTCACGTATTTAATTATGGGAAAAGTAAAGATAAAAGACCTTTTTTGAAAAATGAACAATTACAATCAATCTTAAGATACCAAAAAAACGGTAAAATTACCTCTCTCTAAAGCATAGCGTACTGTGGTTATTTATATTTTATTTTGCATAGACATTAAAACAAGCTCTTCTATTGCAGTTGGTAAGTGTTTCGTATTTGCTTTTGCCGAATTTGTAAAATTTAGCTTTCCGATCTTCCCGACTTATGTAATGTTATTCTTTTATTATTTGAGTTAGTCACGTGAAAAAATAAGGTTTGAATATTAGTTAAAGAAAAAATACATAAATAATTTTAAAAGACAAATCTGCACAATGACCTTTACTAGTCGCATGGTAAGCCAATTGAAATTTCCGGATTTAAAACTTCATATCTTTTATGTGAGTAAATTTATGCATCGTATAATCCTAGAGATATTAATTTGCTGTAATAACGATTTAATGAGTTATTTACTAAAAATAATTAATTTACTAAAAATAATTAATTTACTAAAAATAATTAGAAAATTTCCTGTAATTAACCAATCTTAAACCAATGAGATGATGGTTTTTTGCTCTCATGTTCGACACTTAGGATCAGACACTTTTGTTTATTTTATTTAGTTATTAAACTGCGAAAATGGTTTTTATTTACTGTGAAAGTCGAAAAATAACACCAATCTTTTACTTTATTTCAGATTAGCGGAAATAAATTGATCAAAGTCTTTATTTCTAATAATTAATTTAAAAAATTGAACGATTTCCATTTGAGATTAAAAAGTAAGGGAATAGTTGGGGTTTCAGAATTAACTTTTTTTCAAAATAAGTGGGAGTTTAAAAGATCCTATTTTCTTTTAAAGAATTTGTATACTTTAAAAAAAATAGAATTTGTATGTTCATTTCGAAAAAATATTAAAACGAAAGCTCAGGCCTAAATAATATCTACAATTCACGCAGCGCGAATAGCATCAAATTAAATTGTAAATTTTCATGACTCGAATAGTTACTTAAATAATAATCAATATACCGTATTCCTCCGAAGACAACACTACCCTACAATTCATATATGTCCGAAAATAAGCACCTCTTATATAATAAAAATAAGTAAGTTGATATCAATTCATTTAAATTATTTGTTAAGACTATACCCGAAAATAACTGAAGCAATCATATAGCAAAAAAAGGTACTTATTTTCGGAGGAATACGCTATTCATGAATTTAAAAACTTATCAAGATTGAATAAATGTTCTATATGGTTACGAACTAAATTAACACGAATAAGAAGAAATTAAATGATAAATGTCATGAACTTGTATATTTCAGATATTGAATGTTCTTTATACTTGCTTATTAAATACCTGTAGTAGATAGTCATGATATCAAATAGCTTATTTTAAATACTGCCAGACTTCGTTATATTCACTCTTTATATAGTCACAATCTTGATATAACTAATGTTGTTAGTCGAAATATCCTATTTTGTCAAATATTTAGACAATTTTGTGTCGAAATATATTTCGACATGACATTATTTTTTGTCGAAATGTCAAAATTCTAAATTTGACGAAATGACTAAATAAATACTATATGACCAAATGCCTAAATTAGTGGTAAAATAAAAACTTTAGATTTATCATCTCTAATATTCCAATGCTACAACATAAATTAGATAACTACGCAGCGTAGTCATGCTAAAAACCAGAAATGTGGAGTATATAAATGATAGATATTTTTGAATGCAGAATACATATATATTTAATTCTTGTCATTATATATTCAATATTTATTTAATTAAACCTGCTTGATAGGGGCAAGAACTATTTTAGATCAAATCTATATTAAGATATATCGATATAGCGCGAAATCCACAAAATAAACAAGTTTGGATACTTGCTAATAATAAGTTTATATATTTTTTAATTTAGACATTTCGATATTATTTAGACATTTCGGCATAATTTAGAATTTCGGCATTAATTTAGAATTTTGGCAGACTAAATATAAAATGTCGAAATATTTCTACAAATTCAAAACACTTTCGGCTAACAAAATTAGATATAACACGCTATTTTTTCAACTCGAGCTATTATAACAGTTATAAAACATATAAGATTTGACTTTAAATAGTCACAACTTTCTATAACGACCAAATCTTGTTCCAAAGCTGGTGATTATATCGAGGTTTGAATGTTCTTAGATAAATAAATTTTCTTTATGCTCACAAAATAAATTATTGTGAATGAATTAAGTTAAAATATTCGTAGAGTTAAATAATTTATTTCGAATACGTCGATTAATAAATGTTCTTATGTTTATGCACTAAATTACCCCAAATAAAATGCAATTAATGGTGAATATTCAAGAATATGAATACTGGTATAAATATTCTTTACACTCACATACTTAATTATTATGAATAAAATTTATAAATAGTAAATACTGAATTTAAATAGCTTATGTTCTTTTTACTCACAATCTAAAGAAATCAAATAGCAAATTTGTATAATTTTTATTAATATAAATTGATTAATTAATATATCGCGCACTAAATCAATACAAATAAAAAGCTTTTATTCTCACAATTCATTCATGATGTATATCACTTCCTGCATTAAAATGTACATAGAGACGATGATTTTTATATTTTCAGAGAAGTGAAATGGAAAATTGTAAATCATAAATGGCTAATTAACTGTGGAAATCATGCAATGTGCATAAAAAGATCATTGTATGTTATGATATCCGGCATATTATTGATTTATGTCAACGTCAAGACATATATGCAAGGCTAGCTAATAATAACGCATAAAAGTGACATTTGCATACAGATATCAAAATTTTAAGTTTTTCAGTCAACAAAATAGAGTTATGGGTGATTACTCAAAAAAGGATTTTAAAAGAAACTTTTTATACGTAAATATTAATACTTAATAATTGGATTTTATATATTGGCCAGCAAATATAGATAACTTATACAAATAATTAAATTTATAAACAATATATAATTACATATAAAACTTTCAAATTTATAGGAAATATACGAAGAATAAATAATCTGGCATTCTAATTTAAATAAATACGGTACTAAAATATGAATGCAATTTAATTACGTGTATTATCTAGTAGCTATACGTGAAAAAGAAAAAAAAATAGAAAATCAAAAATAATAATAATGTAAAATAATTTTCATCATAGTGATAATATAGATCATTTGTAACAATATTAAAGACTTTGTCTAGCAATAACTATAAGCTTAATACTTTTCCTTTTTTATGTTAATTTCTGTTTGCATTAGTTTTTAAGATTGTTACTTTGCTATTATGTTTCTTCCTCTATATTAATGGTCACAAATTCTTTTTTTGTATTTTCGATATCAATATTATTATTTGAAATAACTTCACTTGTAACGTTATTTTGTCGATAACTAATAATGCTAATAATTTTGCTACCATAAACTGAATCATCTTTAATATTAACATCAGAGATGTAATATTTTATCATTTCTTTGTCAGATTTTAAAAAGCTTGTTAAAATTTCTTCGTCATTTTTCCAACTTGTGATAGTTTCATAAATTACTAAAGCTGATGGGCGTTTTTCAAGATTTTTATCCCAACACTTATTTAGAAGATCTACAAGGCATGGTGTAGTACCTTCAAGTATAGTTGGTCTTAATCCATCACAAATTTTTATAGGCAAATTTAAATCATCATTTTCATATTCAGAAGATGCAACTCTGCCTGAGGAAATTTCCCACATAATCATTCCAAAAGAATAAATATCTGATGCTTTTGTGAATGGTTTTCCTCGCAAAACTTCCGGTGCAATATACGGTAAAGCTCCATAAATTTCTCCAGATTCCTTGTCTAAAGTTTTATTAATCGATGTTGCAAATCCTAAATCTCCGATATAAGCATTAAATAAATCATTTTGAAATATATTGCCACTATGCAAATCACAATGAATAATATTATTCGAATGTATTAATTGAAGATCGAATGCAATAAAAGACAACAATTCTAATTTGTTCTTCCATTCCATCTGTGCAACTTCGTAAAGATTCTTACGTAAAGATCCATTCGCGCATATTGCATAACTAAAATATATTCACCTGTACCGTCATCAATTGATATTCCATGACATTGCAAAAATGTAGGGTTTTTAGTTCCAATATTTGAATATGCAATTAACTTCAAAATTATAAATATTATTAACTTATTATTAACTTAATAATAATAATTAAATTTATAAAATTAGAAATATTTACCTCTTTTATAAGTCCCTCGCAACTATTTTTTGACTCATGATATAGTTTAAGTGCAACAATTTGATTTAAAGTACTACCATCCGTTTTTGTTTGTTTCCAATTAGCAACATATACAGTTGCATATCCACCTTTTCCAATTATTTCTCCAAATTCTAATTCATTAAATGGAATCCATGAAATTAGTAAATTATTATCAGATAATAATTTTTTTAGAGAATCGTTGCGATTTTCATAATCAACTGTCTTTCGAAAATTATTGCTTTTCGCTTTTTGCAACCATTCAATTGCTTTTTCCTGGTTAGGCAGCGTTCCATAGCCATTCCTATAACATAATCCGACATTATACTGCCCACTATAATAACCATTTTCTGCTGATCTTAAATACCATACAAATGCATTTTTTTCGTCCCTGGCTGTTCCCATGCCATATCGATAAAACATCGCGAGATTATATTGTGCTGTGGAGCTGCCACTTTCAACAGACTTCAACAACCATTAAAACGCCTTTTTTTCATCTTTGGCTACGCCTTTGCCATTTTTATAGCAGAATCCAAGACCACATTGGCCCTTCGAATTACCGCCTTCAGAAGATTTCAAAAACCACTCAAACACCTTTTTTTCGTCCTTGACTGTACCTATGCCATTTAAGTAGCAAAATCCAAGATTATACTGTCTATTCGAATTGCCAAGATTAGCAGATTTCAAATACCAATTATGCCTTTTTTTCATCCTTGGTTGTGCCTATTCCATTTCTGTAGCAAAACCCAAGGTTATCTTGACCATTTGAGTTGCCACCTTCAGCGGATTTCAAATACCACTCAAATGCCTTAGCTACACCTATGCCATTTTTGCAGCACAGCCCAATATTACATTGCTCATTCGTATTGCCAAGTTTAGCAGATTTCAAATAACAATCATATGCCTTTTTTTCATCCTTGGCTGTGCCTATTCCATTCCTGTAGCAAAAACCAAGGTTATCTTGACCATTCGAGTCGCCACTATCGGCAGATTTCAAATACCACTAAAATGCCTTTTTTTTCATCCTTAGTTATGCCTATGCCATTTTTATAGCACAGCCCAAGATTACATTGCCACCTTCAGCAGATTTCAAATACCATTCGAATGCTTTTTTTTCATCCTTAGCTGTTCCTATACCATTTTCATAATAAAATCCAATAATGTACTGTCCTTCGAAGTTGCCATCCTCTGCAGATTTCAAATACCATTCAAATGCCTTTTCATCATCATTATATATACCTATTCCTTTATCATAGCAGAATCCGAGATTAAATTGCCCATTCAAATTGCCACTTTTAGCAGATTTCAAATACCATTCAAAAGCTTTTCTTTCATCCTTTGCTGTGTCTATGCTACTTTGATAACAGAGTCCAAGATGAAATTGACCATTGGAATTACCATTTTCTGCTGATTTCAAGTACCACTCAAATGCCCTTTTTTCATCATTGGATCCGTTTACACCATTTTGATATAAAAGTCCAACAATATATTGTCCTTCCGAACTGCCACCTTCAGCAAATTTCAAACACCACATAAATGCGTTTTCATCATAGAAGGATCCTAGATTAAATTGCTCTTTCAAATTGCTACTTTTAGCAGATTTCAAATACCATTCAAGAGCCTTTTTCTTCATCTTTTGTTGTGCCTATGCCTTCTCCATAACAGTATCCAAGTCCAAATTGTCCCTTCGAATTGCCATCTTTAGCAGATTTCAGATACCATTCAATTGCCTTGTTTTCATCCTTGGCTGTGCCTATTCCATTTATGTAGCACCTTCCAAGGTTGCTTTGTCCATCAGAATTACCACCTTCAGCAGATTTCAAATACCACTCAAATGCCTTTTTTTCATCTTTGACTTTTTCGTAGTACCTTCCAAGGTTATTTTGTCCATCCGAATTGCCTTCTTCAAATTTATCAGGCATCAAAAAAAATTCAGATGTTTATCTCATTTTCATAGTACATATATTGTCTAAATATTATTAAATAACGATATTGAACATCCTATAACAATGAAAATTTAAAACATAATCATTTGAGCGTTATTAAAATTCAAAAATAAATATAAGTACTAACCATGTAAATAATCATGAAAGCATGTGTAATAATAGTTAAAACCAAAAAACCAAAATATTGAATATTACAATTGTGAGTTTTCATGCTTTCATCGAGATTCTGTCTGTTATCTTGTTTACAAGAATCCATGAAAGTACTCTTAGAATATGCAATGATAACAATAATATAAATAAAACCAGAATTAACGATTATAAATTGAATGAATAGAAAGATCCTCCAGCACCAATTTAAGAACTTGAAGAGACAACAACTTGAATTCTGCACATTTTATAAAAAATAAAGGAAAAAAAATATAGGAAATTTTCATGATATTTAATACTGTATCTAACTAATATATTTTTGTCACTTACTATTTTAAAAAAGCAAAACTCATATAAAGAACTATTACGGTCCATAGATTTAAGCCTAAACTCAAGGAATATATTCCCTTACCATAAACTGTTAAGAATAATTAAACTATTATTATAAAGCCTGCGAATACAAAATAACAATAAGCGAAATTACTTACGGGAGACATTATTCTTAATCTGTATTATTTCCACGACGATTCTTATGATCTAATTTTAAATTGGTGTTAGCACATTAAATTGATTAAATGATTACAATTTATAAGATAAATATGAAAGATGCTTGCCGACAGAATAGTAATAAGAATAATCAGTGTAATTATGATTCTCATCATTTTCAAACACTTAATAATTTATCTTGTAAAGTGATCTTTTAAGTAGTGCTTGAATCTATATAATCCGTTTATTTATTTTGGTCCTATGTAACAACCCGTGCTTTATTCATTTGCTTTTTTTGGTGCGGGTTTTACGTCAGACCGTAGTGAAGAGCTCCGTACCTTCAATTATATTTTTTTAATTATTTGTTATTTTCATTTCCCTTTTAGCATCACTAGGCATAAAAATGCCAAAAACGTATTGCATGGATTACAGGTGTCACGGAAATTTTTAACACTTGATCGTTGTATCATACTCATGCGTAATAATTCGGTAATAGATTAGTACTATATTTATTTGATTAATAATACATTGTAACTAAATCTGGAATTATGTAAATATATAAAAGTAATCTGATATTAATAAAGTTGAAGATAGAGCTTGGATCCGGTGGATAACGGCTATCCATTTAGTCTATAGTTGCGAATTTTAAATATCTTCATGTAAATTATCCGGTTAAATCCAGAAATCCGTTAAATTAATCAAAAATAGACAATTCGTAATAATAATATCCTGATCCGTTGGGTATTAGCGGGGGTGAAGGTCTCGCTAATTCACATACGGTCAGGGTATTATTAATTAATACTCCCGTGATCTTGAATAGTGATCGGGGTATTATAGATATAATGACCTATTTATAAACAATCTAAATAAAAATCTTTGTCAAACTTAACGAATTTTCACAATAAGAATTATTATAAAAAAGCTAGCCGCAATCAGAATATGTATTTTATTATATACATAGTAATATAATTCTGAAAAATAATGCTAATAAATAGTAAAATTATTACATTCTAACCTCGTGATATAGTCACAACCTTGTTATAATCAAGCTATTTTTTAACTCAAGCTAATATAAAACATACAAAATTGGACCTTTATATAGTCACAACCTTTTATAATCACCAGATTCTTGATTCTCAAGCTGGTGACTATATTGAGGTTAGACTGTATTATTCAAGCAACTCAGAAATTTCGCTTGAGGTTTCTCTAGATAAATAATCGGGAATATAGAAATTTCGTATTGTACGTTAGAAAAAGTCGTACTGTACTTTTTTTTTAATTGTACATACAGTAACACTCCTTATTATATAATACATAGAATATATAAATAAAAGGTGTACGGTACTGTATTTCTAAAAAATTGTACAGTACAATACAAAGTTTTGAGAAATTTTTATCTGTCATTTGGATTTGTTTGCTATCAACTTTAGAAACTATTCGTATGCCATCTATCCATACTGCTGAAAATTTTATGTCAAAGTTTCTATTGATTTTCTGTATATTTTCGAATTTTTTTAATGGAATCACTTAATAGCCATATAATATCCTGTGGCTATAAATTGAGATTTTTTAATAATCATCAATATCCTTATTTTCGCTTGCCTATTCATGTGTCATCTTTAGGAGTACACATGGTTGGCACCAAGCTGGAGAAATATTATATCTTGTATATTGTGTGCATTACCTAATTTTCTTTTATAATTAAACTCATCAAATACAATTATATATACATGAATGGTTGGATTTTGTGTAAATCCAAATAATTTATAATTATTAGTTGACTGTGCATATATTTATGTAATTACCAGGGCAGACCCCAAAGTTTTGGTACATTACTGTTGCAGAATTTAACTTAATTAAATGGTCTTTTGGATGTATATAAATTTGAGTCACTAGATGCTGTAGTGGTAAATATCTAAACTTTGGGAAGTCTACTCTAAGTAATCTATTTATAGCGAGTAAATATTAGAGAATAGATTTTTTTTTAATACAGTATTAATTAAGTTGTTTATTTTTATCTTTTTGTACAAATTAAAAAATTTTGGCAAGCAAAGCAAAGAAGTTTAATATTTTTATTGCAATAAAATCATTACATAAAAATAATTAATCATAAGTATCTATTTTAGCAAATATATTATGAAACTAATAATGAAACTAATAATACTATACAATTAATTATTTATTATTAGTTTCAGAATTATATAATGATTTAAGTTGTTGGCAAAGTCTAATTTCTCTTTCAAGTTCATCATTCAAATTCTTTTGAACTGTTAATTTTTTGTAATCAATATCTAACTGTTGTTCTTGTTCATATGTTATAGAAGATTCATTAGAATTAGATTCTTTGTTATAGCGAGCTTTTTTTTTAGGTTTTGTTGTAATTGGTGATTGTTTTGTATTTTGTTTTTCTAAAAAATAAAATTAAATTAATTCTAAATAGATATATTAATATTATATTACAATATACTTACACTTTCTTTTAGCTGAATTTATTGTATATTGTAATGAAGATTTATTACAATATGAATCTCATACATTAGTTTTTTCATAAGTTATTGCTTTGCTCCATTGATGTAAATCAAAATTTGCAGATCTAAACATAAAATTTTTAATATTTATCTATTTTAATAAAAATAATAAAGTAATATATAATAAAGTTTATACCTTTGAATAGCAGCAACTAATGAAAGATTATGACCAGTTGTATTAATTGTTGCATGTGCAGATTCACTAACATCAGTTGTAAATGGCATAGCAATCTAAATATTATGTGACATTTTAGTAAATGCAGGTGATAATGCGGCTAAAACCCAATTTTGCTTTTTATCTAGAACCCAATCTAAAAATGTATTTTAATAATTTAAAAATATTAATATAATAATAATAATAATAATAATAATAATAATAATAATAATAATAATAAATTAATAATAATAATAATAATAATAATAATAATAATAACCTTTGATGATTTTAATTTCACAATTTTCAAGACTATTTAAAATTTTAATTATTTCATTTTGAGATTTTGCTTTTATAATAGAATACTTTTTTTTTGATTTTTTTTTGAACACCAACTTTATTTCTAATATTTCTATAAATTATTTTTAATAAAGATTATATAATTTAAAAAAATAATTTAGATTTAAAAGTTTACCTTTTGAAATGTACAGTACAAATTTTATAAATATATTCCAAATGTTTAGTTGGACTATATATTGGATATTTTTGATTTAAATATTGTCCAAGCCCTACAAATTTAAATTTTAGAATAATAATATTTTATAAAATATTATTAATTATAGTTAATTATTATAAGCTAACCTAAAGCTTGACCATGATATTTATTTGCAAGAATACACCCAAAGCCTTGATTATGAATATGATAAAATTTTATTAGTTTTTTAGTATCTTGCTTAATACATAAAAATAATTCTTCAAATAGTCATTAATATGCATTAGCAGTTTATAAAATAGTAAATGCTCAGGCAAAAGTAAGAGCCAAAAAGTTAATTAAAAATAATATTAATTTTTAATAAAATTAAATAATTATAATTTAATAAAAAAATTATACTTTTTTGATAAGTTTCACAATATGCACATATTTCCTATTCATTAATAGAACCATGAACTCATTTAAATGACATATCTATTTCAATATATTTAGATTTTCTTAAACCTTCAATTTGTTGTTTATATCCACATAATACAAGATATTGACCATCATTAAGTAATCCTTAAATAAAATTGTTATTAATAAAATTATAATAAAATAAATAAATTAAATATATTTAAATTTTTACTTACTAATAGTTCTTATATAAAAATTTTTATTATTAAATTGTTTCATTAATAAATATGCAACACTATAAATATTTTGTCTGTAAGGATGTTTAGCATGTTTTCTAGATTCTATTAATGCATCAAGTTTTGAAAGATTATTTAAAGATGGATGTAATTGAGGTAATGGAATCTCTTTTAAATATAAAATTAATGTAGACCCTAATAAATAACAAAATATTAATTAATTAATAATTTAAAATAAATATTAAACTAAAAATACTTATGATTTAAAAGTTTATATGCAGTAAGATCTAATATATTCTCATTATAAATTATATCTTTTAAATCATTTAAAATTGATTTAGGTGTTTTAACTAGTGGTGGTGCTAGATAATTATGAATTCCTTTAGATAATATAATAATAAAAGAATATTCTTTAAGGTTTTTAGGTATATAATACCAGAGTTGAACAGGGCATTTTAAATTAGGTTTTTGAATAATTCTATAGATAATTTTATTATCTGTTGTAATATGTAAATATGCTATAAATTATAAATTAATATTAATTAATATTCATATATATATATTAAAATAGATATAATATATTTAATTATTTAACTTACAGCATTTTTTTTGTTGAGTACTAAAAGGAAGTATAGTATAACAATGTTGAATAGTATTAGACTAAAAAATAAATATTTATTAATATACTATATTATTATAATTATATAAATATTAAATGACTCTACTATTCTGCACCATAGGTGTTCAATACCATAGGTCCCTATTTCTCAAAAACGTACTAAGTAAACAGGATCAGGTATTCTAAGTAAAAATGCTCAGGACCCCTAAAAACTTTATAAAAACTAAAATTAGAACCTTATATCTAACATACATTATTATATATATATATATATAAAATCCTTAAAATTGCACCCTAACTCTAAAAATATATTAACACTAACAACACCATAGGTGCATTTTATATTATTTAATATTAAATAATATTAATTTATCAAACCTTATTATTAACTTCATTTTTATAATATGAATAATCTTGAAATAATTGTTTTAAATAATTAATATTTGTTCTTTGTGATAATGATAAATATCTATGTCCTTTTTCATCACATTTATAATTTTGACACCCAATAAAATATTGTGGTGGTGAAGTATCTTCCTCATGCTATATAAAAATAATTTAATTATAATTATAATATATTTAAATAATATATATTTAATTAATTAAATATCTGATAAAATTTTGTTAAAATTGGCTTTCTATTGCATCTTATTTGTGCTATTTCATCATAATATTCACATGAAACTTTCTGTATAGCAACAAATTTACTAAAAATAAATAATAATTAAATAATCATATAATTTATAAATTATATATATATTTTATATTAAATTAAAAAAAACTTACTTCAAAGTGGCAGTATCAACAGATAGTTCATTAGCTTCGAATATTTTTTTAAATAATTTATCATCAAAATTAACTACATTATATGAAGTATTTTTAAGCTCAGGTAAAATAAATTGACCAAATTTAACTCCACAACATGATCGAGTTTCTTTATACACTTTGGTATTTAAGAAAGAGCAATGAACATTATTACGAGTTGTATCATCCTTGTAAGAGTATTGAATATTTTTAAGATCAAATATTTTACATGCTTTTTCTGGATCCATGCCAGCTATATTATAAATGCAAGCAATTCCATCCGGAGCTGTTTCTGGATATTCTTCAAATTCTAATCAATATTTTACTTGTCCAGCAGTTTCTTTACTATCACAGCTTTCTAGTTGAATAATTTCTGAAAATGACTATATTTATAAAATAAAAGGTATTAATTTATTTATTTATTTGTTAATATATTAGAATTTTTTTTACTTACTTCATCTATATTATCTAATTTATTAATGGTAGAAGAACTAGCACTAGAGTTTGAAGAATAACTAGAATTTGGCAAATAACCAAAATCCTACTTTTTAAAATATCAATATATTAATATACAGTATTTAAATTAATAATATTGCTACATATAGCATTTAACAAAAACCAAATTTAATATTATTTTATAACTTGCTGTTAATAAATTAGATTCTTGCAACTCATCTGGTATATCAGTATTCCAACCATCATCAGACTCATTAATAGTTTGTAACACTATTTAAAAAAGTTTGATTATCAATATATATACCAAATAATTATAGTAACAAGTATCAATATGTATTGTTATTAATATATCTAAAAAAAGTTTTAATATACCTTGACTATAAGGTTCTTGCAACTCATCCATTGAATCAGTATTCCAACCATCTGACTCATGTAGTACTACATATTTTAAAAAAAAAGATAAATAAAAAATTGACACTAAAAAGGTTACTATTGCTACTATATTATAATTTATATCTAAAAATATATGCATATACCTTGATTATTAGGCTCCTGCAACTCCTCTGTGTCAGTATTCCAAATATCATCGGCTAAATTAAAATCATCTTGAGATCCTGTTTCTTCATTTGTCAAATTAGAATCGGTTTCATCACCAATTATATTCACTGGTGCTATTTTAAATAAAAACATTAATTTACTATTAATTATACATACTGTATATGTACCAAAAAGAATTTTATGTATTGATATTTAATCAAAAAAACAAAATACTTTCAACAGTATTGTCTTATATGTATTATATATCCATAAAAATTGATTGTCAAAGTTTTACCAAAAAGATTATTCCTTTAATTAAAAATATTAAATAATATCCAAGAAAATATATAAACGCACCTTCAATAGTAGGGATGCCAATAATTTTATCATCACGTCTGATATTATTATGGCATTTGTAAAACGATTCATTTTCGCTTTTAAGAAAAGCAAAAGAGAATTAATCAACTTGATATCATTCGTAATATATTATATATCGTATGATACATTAATGATTTTCCGAATGATATATGTAATTTATAAATGATACGATACGTAATTTATACAATAATTTCAAGTGATATACATAAGTTAATTTTTGCTTACGTACTGTATGATATTTCTGGGGCATAGCATACAGTACCGTACACCCCTTGTCTTCCTATATTCTACTATATAATAAGGGGTGTACGGTACTGTATAAACAATAAAAAAAAAAGTACAGTACGACTTTTTCTAACGTACAGTACGAAATATATGTATACTCTAAATTATCTTCACTCATTATTGCGATTATGAATAAGTTATGTAAAAACAATAAAGAATTTTGCGCTCAAGATAAAATACGTATTTAAAAGAAAAAGTTCTCTATTCAACGTTATGTATAAAAATATGTCATTTATTCATGCCAAAATATTAATGCATCATCGTTATTAGTCAAAGTATCAGATAGTTTAATGATATCCAAAAATATATATCATTTATTCATGCCAATATTAATTCATTATTATTAATTTAAGTATAGGTTAGTTTAATAGATATCCGACTATTTGTAAATATATTTTCGTTATCCGAAATGAACGGATATCTAATAGGAAATCCACCAGATTTTTTGAACCGATCCAAGCACTAGTGGAGGATAAGTTAGCTAAGTTAAGTTAGTTAAGTAGATATAGAAGCATCGTCGTAGTTGAAGAATAAGAGATTGAATACACGAATCAATTAATGATTACTTTCCTTAATTTCTATCTATAATTAAACCCGAATCCCTTAATGAACATTCGTCCCGCAACGTCCAAAGCTAATTTGACAAGTTCACTTATTGCTCTCTCAAATATGGACAAATGGTGAGTGTGCAAACCTTGCATGCTATTGGATGGCATGCTCGTGTGTTCTGTTCATTGTATGTGTAACATCATCGGTATACGTTCTTGGGTAGCTTTTAAACGAAATTCACTCTAATTTTTATGCTCACTAAAAAAATTCATATAGAAAATTATAAAATGTTATTCGAATAGACCTAATAGAAATATATATATTTATATAATGCTAATACTTAATGAGCTAAGTTAAGAAATGTAAAATGTGATAGTTAGATGTTATGAACTTGAATAGCTTATTGAAGTTATACATGTGTGTCTAAATTGCTATCTTAATAAAGCAAATTAGTCTTGTATGGTTTCCAAAAATTAAATTTCAGATTTTGCTGAAATTTTCCGAACTATTCTCATCAAAATGAACCGTGTAGCAATAAGACCGGGAAATCTTTGTTATAGGACCCCACCATAAGATGTTTATTATGTTTTGCGAATCAGGCTTTTTTTTTATAATTAAGCGAATCTGTTTTGCGGACACCTTAAAAAATTAATAATAAAGCGAATCATTCTTAGTCATTTTTCGTCGACCACCTTGGTATATAATATATGAGCCATCCGAATTTTTCGGAGCTTACTTCAATTATTTTCCTAACCTTGTTCGTATTTTAAGTTCGTTGATTTCTAACCGGAATATTTCGGACTTGTACCTGATTTTATAACAATAATAAATCGAATCAACTAATAGCGATGAATTTTTTATATTCAATATATATGCGAATCTAATCCGGTGCGATGACCTTTTTTCTGCGAATTATATAAAGTCGAGGACTTCACAAGATTTATAATAATTCGAATCTATGATAAGTCGGTCACATTTTCATATTCGAATATTATTGCGGCGGATACCTATTATTGAGATTTCCCGGTCCTGTAGCAATGCAGAAAAGTTTACCAAAAATTCTTTTTTCAAAATTATTTATACACACATCTATAATTTAAAGAAATTGATTGAAGCTCTATATTCACCGATTAAATTAATACGTATGAATAAATAAAACTAATTAAAAATCAGATTTGAAACGGCTTAAATTTTTAATTGCTTAACCGTTCAACCATTCTAATCATTTAATTTATATAACATTGAAATATTTCTGGCCCATAACCAACATAATTCAACCCAGGATTATGATAGACTTCCAGTCCGGATTAATCCGTCATCAATTTATTTGGCATGCTATATCTAGATATTTATCTCACTAAACCAGATATCAAATGAATTCAACCTAATTATCTGGGATTGCAAGGTTTAAGGTAATTAACAATATAAATTAAAGAAATTCTATTTAAATCAATATAAAAATATAATTTCTCCATCAATATTATCGATTACCTTAGAACTTGTAGTAATTTTCAATAATTTACATTGTTGATTACTTTTTGAACTTGTAATTTTTAAGTGAACCCGAATAGTTTATCAAATTATTCGATTATCCATATATTTAAACTTTAAATTTCGTATATTTAATGGACATATGGATAAATGGATTGCGAAACAATTTTTGTGCAGATAAGCGACTTCAATCCTTAATAAAGCGATCTTGAATATTTTGAAGGTAAATGTTATGAACTCGAATGTACGCCAATTAATAGAGTGAAATGGATAAAATGTAGAAACAAATGCTATGACCTCGAATAGCTTATTTTAAATACATTAATTAATGCAAAAAATTTGTCTTTAAAGAAAATATAATGAGATGGTAAAAACTCCATTAACTTGTATACCTTCGTTATATCCAGAGGATAGTTATATCCAAAATTTATTTTTATTATTTTTATTATATAATATCTATTTATTGTAGTATTTTTTAATAATTGGTTTAAATGATTTAACGTCAATAACAATTATTAATACACAAAGAATCGAAACTTTCAGAGTATTGTTCTTGTAAAGCGCTTTTACTAACACCTTTTCTCTTTAATACAAAGATTTAAAAAGTCCCTTTTCTCATTTTGATCCAGGATCAATATAAAATCTGGCAGGAGTTTGTGCGCCATTTTTGTAACGCGCATACGTCAGTGTTCTTTCTCCGTTCCAAGATTATTATAGCAAAGATTCAAATCTTTTAGTGTGGTGTTCTTACAAAGTGCATCCGCTAATGCCTTTCCACCTTCTAAACCAAGTCCATTAAAACTAAGATTTAAAGAAGTTAGTGTGGCATTCTTACAAAGCGCATTTGCTAATGCTTTTCCGCACTTGGAACCAATTTCATTGTTGCAGAGATTCAAAGAAATCAGCGTAATGTTCTTGCAAAGAGCATCTGCTAATGCTTTTCCTCCTTCGAATCCAAGTTTATTAAATTGAAGATTTAAAGAAGTCAATGCGGTGTTCTTGCAAAGTGCATTTGCTAATGCTTTTCCGCCTTTTTCACAAAGTTGATTATTATAAAGATTTAAAGAAGTTAGTGTGGTATTTTTGCAAAGCGCATTTGCTAATGCTTTTCCTCCTTTTGCCCCAAGTTGATTATTATAAAGATTTAAAGAATTTAGCGCGGTATTCTTGTAAAGTGCATTCGCTAATGCTTTTCCACCTTCTGATCCAAGATTATTATTTTGAAGATTTAAAGAAGTTAATGTTTCGTTTTTGCAAAGTGCGTTTGCCAGTGCTTTTCCCCCTTCTGGCCCAAGCTTATTAGAACAGAGATTCAATGAAGTCAATGTGGCGTTCTTGCAAAGTGCATCTGCTAACGCTTTTCCACCCTCTGCTCCAAGTTTATTATTGCTAAGATTTAAAAAAGTCAGCGTATTGTTTCTCCAAAGTGCTTCAGCTAATGCTTTTCCTCCTTCTAATTCAAGTTTATTGTCAGAAAGGTTCAAAAAAGTTAGCCCGATGTTCTTGCAAAGCGAATCCGCCAATGCTTTTGCACCTTCTGATCCAAGATTATTATAACTAATATTCAAATCTTTCAACGTGGTATTCTTGCAAAGAGAATTCGCTAATGCTTTTCCACCTTCTGATCCAAGCTTATTAGAATAGAGATTTAAAGAATTCAGCGTTACGTTCTTATAAAGAGCATTTGCCAGTGCTTTTCCTCCTTCTGGTCCAAGCTCATTAGAATAGAGATCCAAAGAAGTCAGCGTGGTGTTTTTGCAAAGTGTATCGGCTAATGCTTTTCCACTTTCTGATCCAAGATAATTACAATTAAGATACAAAGAAGTCAGAGTAGTGTTTTCACAAAGTGCATCTGCTAATGCTTTTCCTCCTTCTGATTTAAGATCATTATAACCAAGGTATATTGAAGTCAACTTTTTGTTTTTGCAAAGAAACTTTGCTAACTTCTTTCCATTCTCAATTCCAATCCAATTATTACGAAGGTCTAAAGAAGTCAAAGTAGAATTTTTATAAAGGATATTTAATAATGAGTCCATTGACTTATAAATAAAACCACCACCATATAAACTTATTGATGTAATAGTGGTGTTCTCACAAAGTTTTTCATATATTATTTGATTGCAAGCAATTTCATTAAGACATATATATTTAAGAATTTTACTAGTACGTAGAAACATTGCAATCAAAGAACATTTAACGGCATTTTCAAGCTTGCATTGTTCTGTATTAAAAGATTCATATCTTGTATCAAGCCAATTTCTAATTCCATCATCCAAATAATTGTTAACAGATGCGATATAACTCGTATATTCAAACAGTGGTTTAGGATGATTAGGAAGGGTAATATTAAAAGGAATTAATAGGGTTTGTTCTTCAACGTTTAATAATAAAAGAAATATTTTTATAAGTCTTATATCTTTAAAATAGTTTTTTGGATCATTCCACAATATTGGTATAATTATTCTACACCAATGACGGTTTACAAGCGCACATGAAAATAGGTGTTTATTGTTAAATCGGAGGTTATTAAATATTATATTGTAGCATTCGTTCGGTAATGTAATCATATTGGAAAACGAACAAAAAATTTCAGTACCAGCTACGCAAGTATTTGCGTATAAATACGTAAATGTTGTGAAACATTGATAATCGGGTACGTATTACAGAAATATGGGGTCCCTAATTTCTCCCCGCAGTTTTGATTGGTTGTCCGTCTCTGATTGAACAAAGCAGGCTACGCCACTCCAACAAGATGGTAGCCGGTGTTACGGTCGAGTGGGAGAGCTTCGGTAATTGATCCGGTTTAGCTTCGATCGTGAACAAATAGTGATTAAGATCAAATGGTTTAAATCAATAGAAAAATACTACAATACTGTAATACTAAATACTATAACAATTATTAAGAATTGTTCCCCTCCCGTTCGTAAACTGAAACTATATCTTTAGATACTTGTAGATTTATCCAGGAGTCTTAAACTCTCACTGGGAGCTTTTAACTCTCTCTCTGGGAGCTTTTAACTCCCTCCGGGAGCTCTGAACTCCCTCCGGGAGTCAGGCTCCACTACGCCATGATAATCATTTCCAGACTATACCCGAATAAGAAAGTAATAAAATAATATATACTGATATAAAATAATAAAATACTAAAAAGAAAAATTCCCGGGCATAACACCGGATAGATTTACCGATTACCTGTAATTTCGGACCTTCTTAGTAAAAAAAATTTTTTACTAATATTTAATATGGCCGATATACTCATGACCCAAAAGTCATATGATTATATGACCAAGGTCATATCGAAAAATTGGTATGACTTATGTCATCGGCCAACACTGAGTTAATAGTGTACTATCGTTATTGCATAGTATTTTTTTTTTTTGCCACGTTTAACTGGAATGTCAAAGTCTCCGAAGGGAGTTATTTTATTCGAACTATGAAGGCTTCTTGAACTTAAAAAATTCTATCAAAAAAATATTCACAACGTTTTAAGGCTAATTGTTTTTAAAGAAACTTAGTGTATAGTTGTAAAATATTTATAAGTATATTTTATTTCTTTTGACAGTTTAAAACTTTTTAAAACATGATAAAATTTTAAAGATTTAAATTATTTATTCATATTATAATAATAAATAAATAAAAATGAAATACCTTTGTAAATATATTCTAAGCAGCTATTATTTAACATTATGGAAACTTTTATAATCGCTTTTCATAGTTTTAAGTGAACAAGATTTCTATAAATACCCTAGGGTGTGATACCCGGTATAAGAAAAAATTTAATCCTATATAGTTATTAGGGTTAGTGTTAGGGTTAGAATTAAAGGTGCATTTATATGTAAAATTAGGCGCTGAACATTTTTACTTAAGGGCATTATATTGGTTTTCTTAATAAAATTATGAGATATTACCGATTTTTTTTTTTTTTTTTTTCTTATATCCGGGTACCACACCCACCGAGTACAAATAGAAATTCTCTTAAGTGAAATATTTTAATAATTTATAGTTTACTATTTAATACAATAAATAGTATTGTTTTTTTGCTACATAAGATACATATACAGCCAATTTTTTCTATAACGAACTGTTTGTCATATATATTACATACTTCTGTACTGTATATTTCAGGATGAAAAAAATTATCGTAAAATATAAAAAATAAGCACGGCATCTTCTACGTTGCATTTTCAATTTCATGTTAGTGGAAATCTTTACTCAAGTTATTCATCTGAAATTGAAAATGTAGGGAAGAGGGTACTGTGCTTAATTTTCACATTTTACAGTTCATTTATCATAATGATAACGATTGCAGATCTCGCTGAAAACATTTTGATCAGAAATCACATGTAATCAATAGATCTATACGGCTACCGTTTTTTACAAGGTCGTTATACCAGGTGTAACATAAATTGCAAAAAATATATATATATATATACAAAATCTCCTTTTATGTTCTAACAAAAAATTCCTTGAAAAATTTTAGTATAATATATGTCCTAATAAACCTTTATAATGCTCTAATAACATGGTGATAAATACCAGTCGAATAGAAGAGATAGCTGTAACTGCTATCACAATCATTACAGTGTTGTACATTGGACGTGTCCAAACTATGTTTTTTGTCCAATGTTCAAGATTGTTCAAAACTGTTCAAGCCTATGTCCAAGGTTTAAATAATTAATAAATTAATTTAATAAATATATAATTATATATTTTTTTTAGATGCTGGATCCATTTTTAAAAGAATTATTTTAATAAAATTTTAAGTAAACTTAACTTGAAAAAATGTTCAAAAAATGTCCAATGTATAACACTGGGTACATACAGTACATAGTTTTAGCTTGATTATAATTATTAAAAAACAATCATTTGAACATTCCTAAATTTACTTCAAATTTTTAGTGTTTTACAATTCCTAAACATGTTCACAAAGTCATGTTAAACCATTTATTTTAAATTTAATATTTTGTGTTCAAATTGAAAAAAAAATTTGTTGGTAAGCAAATTTAACTTTAAATGTTGGCAGTTATTATTTGTAACCTCTGTATATCAAAATTTTAAACTTTGAGTAATGTTATCTTAACTATTACTAAGTTAATTTTAATGACTTTTTTTTATTTGAATTCTACAAACTGCAGAATTCAAATAAAAAAAATCTATTGAATTTGGCTTGGTAGATGTTGGGATTTTTTTACTCAAAGTTTAAATAAATCTAAAACATCAAAAAAATAAGAGCTACTACAGCAAATTGTCATTAAACTTTGAGCAAAGATAACTTGATATCCACAAAGTTAAATTTGAATATCTTTTTTATTTAAATTCTATGAATCTGTAGAATACAAATAAAAAAGTGATCATTGAATTTTGCTTAGTTGGTGTCAAGATATATTTACTCAAAGTTTTAAAAAATTCAAAATGTCCATTAATAAGATAAGCTATGCAAACTTTTTTTAAACTTTAAATAAAGATATATTGACACCCACCAAGCCAAATTCAACAAACTTTTTTTAAAAAAATATCAAATATTTAATATTTTACAATATAAATATCAGATATTGAATAGGTTTATCAAATACAATATCTATCTAATAGGTTGCAATATATACTAAATATCTGATTGCAATCAGCTTTTTCAATATCTAATATTCTCAATAAAATCCTATTGAAATTTAAAGTTTGATCTGTATTAAATATAATTAATATAGCTTAATTTTGAGTTGTTGATCTAAATATAATATATAGATTAAAATGAGCACCAATATTAAATATATTAGAGTAGTAGAAAAAGTTGATAAGTTTGTATTTAGCTGAGAAGCTAGATATTGTATTATGAGTATTAAAGTTCCCAAGAATAATAGGATGCAGATTAAGCTATTATACTTGTAGAATCTAATTAATAACTGTAGTTTGAGTAAGATTATATTTAGTAAAGTTGGTTGAGAAAAAATAGACTAAAATAATATATAGTTTGATATTGCTTTTAAAGAAAAGATCAAGTACAATAGTGCTATTAAAATATGTAAAATAAGTATAGACTATATATACTAATGAAATTATTTTGTGTTCTAAAACTTGAAATTAAAAATTAAAAACAAAATTGTTTTTGATCTATTTTATTTAAAAAACAATTTTTTGATACTTTTTTTAAATAAATTAAATTATAAAAAGCATAAATATATAAATATTGTTTGCTTTTTCTTATAAAAAAATTTAATTTGCTTTAATAAAAATAAAATAGGCCTTTTTTAAAAATCAAATTTGGTAGTATCTATAGTATAGATATAAAATTTAAGATAATTATATATTATAATAGTTGTTTTTTTTATAGAGCTATTAGTATTAGTCTAGAAATAGATATAAAAATTGTTGTTGAGAAGAAAATTTTAATTTTATATAAAATCTTAGCTTTAGTAATGCTAGCAATAGAAATATTATAGTTAGTATAATAATCTTTTTATATTTGTCTTTTAGAGACAATATTAAAACCTCTAATATTGTATATAGTTATAGTAAGATATAAATTACAAGAGTTAGGTTAGTAAGATATAAACTAAGTTTGTTTTTTTTTTTTCAGTGTTAAGGTGACCTCTATGGCTGGGGCTTTTTATTAGATAATTAACAACATTTACAATTATGATGAGGGTACAACTAGCCACATGTACAACTTTTGGTT
>CAJVPU010000077.1:0-25360 GCA_910591775.1 Dentiscutata heterogama | reverse complement strand
GAAGAAGGAATGAGTTAATTGTTTGGGGAGATGGGAGAAGTGGTAAGTTGAAGTATAGAAGGAATTTGTTGTAGCATATTGAGAGGTCACAGGAGTTTGAGGATATTGAGAGTGACACCTCCGAGTTGTCTTTTACAAGGGCACTCACCGTATACCCAGCTCTCATGGTTCCACAAGAAGTAGCAGTACTCAGGCTATGTGTTAGAGAACTGTGTTTGTCTACCTCTTCCGGGTATTTGTTTAATTATTTGTTTTTTGATAAAATTAAAAATTAATAATAATATAAGATATATATATATATATATATTTTAAAGGTGTTAAGGTGACCTTTATAGCCAGAGACTTTTTATTAGACTTATTAACTTCAGATTATACAGTTACAATGAGGGTATATCAAGCCACACATATACTTTTGGTATCTAATTTAAATAGTCTACTTGGGTTCTACACTAGCTGTTATACCTGCAACCTAACTAGAAGATTACCTATTTAAACTCTTTGATTATTACTAATGAGAGTATGACTAGCCATACATGCAACTTTTGGTTGCCTATTTAAGTAGTCTGCCCTAGGTTTTACACTAGCTACTATACCTGCATTCCAACTATGAGGATACTCATTTAAACCCTCTAGTCACAACTACTATCTGTTTCTAAACTAATCAAGATGTAACTTACTATTCATATATAGATTTTGCAACACTTGTAGATTTTGCATCCACCTTAGGACTTACTAACCATTTCTAGCTAATCTATTTATGAGATAAACCTAACAGAGTAGTCCATGTCCCACATATGTTTATATCTGTATGTTTAGTAATTTCCTTCTAACTAGTACCTGTTTTGCTGCTGTTACCAGGTTTGTATCTCAAGCTATCCTTTAGGATACTGCTGTAACCTGATCTGTATCTCAAGCCACAACCTTTCTAATTAGTGTACTCCTTGCTCTTGTAAGGTTCGCACGATCCCAGTACCCACATTTGGACTTTTCTTCTTCCTTGGATTCTTTACTAGTCTCTCCCTTACTTCCAGCTAGCAACTTGGAAAGGTTGGTCTGCCTAGGCTTTAGATGCCTTATGGTCTTCTTTCCCTTAATATATGCTTTTAGAGCACATGTCCTTTTTTTCCAGTTGGCAACCTGGCAGTTTAGCTGGTGTGTCTTCCCACTTAAAGACCTGGTCATTTGGTTTTCCGGTCTCGGTCTCCAATTCCAATTCGGTCTTTTTGTAGTACTGTCAAAGATTATATATACTACCTTCCTACTCAGGACTTGCCAAACGGGTTTTCAGTAATTCTGGTTTTCGGGATTTATTGTGTCAAAGCTCCTATTCAAGATGATATGACTAAGATTACAGATATCTAAATCCAACTGATAATTTTAATGTTAACTAATACAGATCTAGTATTTTCAAAATTATCGTCTGTGGGATTTGAACTCTAGACCTGCCATCTAGGGGTGCAACAACTTCACTACTTCACTAAGTTGCTATACTTCCTAAGTTATATTTTATATATACAACTTTTTATTTAATAAGCTTTATTATAAATTTTTTTTAATTTTATTAGAAATTTTTAGAATAATAAAAATTTAAAACTCTTGCTTTAAAAATTTTTACTATAAAATTTTTTAAATTTTTATATGTTTTTATCTTTAAAAAAAAATTTGATTTTAGATATAGCAACTTAGTAAAGTGGTTTAGTTATTATTCTACTAAGCAGCAAGTCTAGAGTTTGAATTCTATAGATAATATTTTTTGAAAAATAAATCTGTATTAGGTAATGATTATTTATTAATTAGTTAGATCTACAATTTGTAATCTTGGTTGTACTATTTTGTTATAGAAGCTTTAGTACAGAAATGCCAAAAAACTAAGATAATCAAAAACTGTTTAGGAATATTCAAGTAAAGAGATAGAATATTTTTGACAGTACTATAGAAAGGCTAAATTTAGAAGTGATAGCTGAGATTAAAGAACTGAATAACAACAAGATTCTTAAATAGGGAGATCTACCAACCCAACCACCTATTAAAAAAAAAGCTAGCATATCAATTTAGTTAGCTAGCATAAGAAGCTGCTATAGCTATTTACTATGACTGGGATTTAGGAGTTAGATTCTATTTAATGACAAGAGCTAAGTGATTTCTGGAAATTAGCTAAAAGAAAAGAACATGTACTACTATAAAATTATATACCAAGAAGAGACAAAATATAAGGCATCTAGAGCCTAGCCAAGTTGAATCTTCTAGGTTATAGGTTGAAAGTAAAGAAGAGACCAATAAAATAATAATGAAAAAAAGAAGACCTAAATGTAAATATTAGAGTTGAAGCGAATCTTACAAAGGTATAGCAGTTTAATTGGGTTATTTTAAATTGCAAATAAGAACCTTGGCAACTGTGATGACTTGGTTTATCAAATACTGAATATAAAAGACTCTAGTAAGTTTACTTTAAGAATAGCTATGTATCCACTTAACAGAGAAATACAAGCTAGTAATTAGTCAGTACAAACCTAGAATAAGTTATGAAAATTCTAAAGTAGGTGTGCAATTTACTGAAATAAGGCCAGATGGTAGTTTCTAGATTAGTATAATATATTTAAAAATAGTTAAGATCAGAAGGATTAAATAGATAACCTTCTAGTTGGGTTATAGATATAGAATCTAGTATAGAACCTACAAATAAAAACTATTTAAATAGATACTCAAAAGATGCATATATAGCTAGTTGTATTTTTATTATAACTATAATAGTAAATGATTACACGTAACTCTGGTTATACCGACACTCTTTAGCAATAAAAAAATTGTCGATATATCCAGATGTCAGTTTAACCAGAGACATTTTCATATTAAGTATATAGGTTTAAAATTTCAAAAAGTGTCGTTATAGCCAGATGTCAGTATATCTAGATGTCGGTATATCTAGAGTGACGTGTATATTGTGCAGATTACCTTTAAAATAAATTTTTCCAATGAATAATTAGAATTAAAAATGCAGTGTAATGAACTATGCCGTGTTATACAAATACTTTTGAAAAGAAGTTAGACAGTTATAAATTTGTATAAATAAAAATTTAAGTGATTTAATAAAATGCTTTGTTTTATAATTTACCTTCCAATTTCCTTGAATTTTAAAATATGCATATATGTTTAGTATATATGAAATTTGTAACAATATGTATAATTAATATGCAACAGCTGTACCTTATATATCATAACTGGAGAATATTGGATTGCTATTGTTTGGAACTCAATTGTTGAGATTATGTAATAGAATTGTAATCAGGTGATATATAATGTAATTTATTAGTTTAATCAGTAGAGTTTATTTAACATATGTATTAAATATGTAATCAGAGTCAACAAAATATAAATAGAATGAATTAATAAGCCAAAGGTTCTCTTTCTTGTAAGTGAGAGAAATAATAATAAGTAAAATACAAACCATATATAAACTTGAATGGGTTATGGGTTAATAATAAAAAGTAAATATTACTTTAAATTAAAGAACTAGTGTAATGAAAGTATAAAGAAATATTTATCTACATATGCAGTTAAACATTAATAATGCTAGTAATTAAATATCTTTTTATACCCAAATAATTAAGACAAGTTAAAGCTAGATTACAAATAGGCATAATCCTATGTTAAACGACAAAAATTTAGTAAGTTTTTTTTTATTTGGATTAGACAGAGTTAAGCATAATAAAATTTATAATCTCTATTTTTTTTTGTATATAATGATAAGCTTCTATGCTGTAAATCTTAAATACTGGTATCAACACAATTATATAATGATAAAAAATCTAATACATTGTATGACAAATAAAAAAATTGTATAAATATTTGTTTACACACAATTGTTTTTTTTTAAAAAAAAAAAACAATATTGATACACGATGAAAAGCAGTAAACAAAAGTCTAAAGTAGTCAAATATTTATCACTTACTTCAAAAAAACAAAAATTACCAAGCTCTTCAACTTTACTAGCAAATACTTCTGAACCAAATATGTTAAATAAAAACTCTATATCTGAATTAAATACATCAAATGAAACAAGCTTTGGAGGTCATCAACCAGCACCTGTATAGAAGTTTTTTTATTGAAAGTGAACTAATTCAACTGGCCATTTTTCAGCTAAATACAAATTTTGTCTAACTGAGTAGAGAAGAGATAAACCAGCAAGACTTGAAGCTTATCTTGAGCTAGAGTGTTCTAAAGTAGAAGATTAAGTTTGGCAAATATATTTACTTTGCGTAGCTCGTCATGATAGTGTTACAGAAGAAACACAATCTGGAAATTTATTAGCTAATACTAAAAAACAAAGCAATAAGCAGTCTAGTATTTTAAATTATTTTTCACAAAAATTAGATAGTTTACCAGAGGGGTGTATAAATTCTATAAATAGCTCATTATTAAAGGCTTTTGTAGTATGTAGCATTTTATTCTCTGTTATAGACAATTCATTTTTTATTGATTTTCTTTAGAATTTATATCTAAATTATAAGCCACCATCAAGTGAAATATTATTTGGGTGATTATTGGATCAAGAATGTTCAAAAGTTATAGTCAAATATGAAAATATTTTTCATGAATTAGATAATCTTACTTTAGGTATAATTTTAGTAATATATATTTAAAATTTATTTATTATTATATTTAATAGCAAATTTTATTATTTGTAGCACTAGATGGGTAAACTTCACTAATGGGCATTCAATTTATAGCTTTATAATTTTAACTCCTATGCATCATAAGTACCTATATTCTTTATCTAATTTTTTTGCAAATTCACATATGGCTGAATTTCTTGTAGACAAAATTGAATTGGTTTTGAATGAGATTGGATGTAGTAAATTTTTAGCAATTGTAACTGATAATGCTAGTAATATGAAACTTGCTTGACAAATAATTCATGAAAGGCATCCAAAAATTTTAAATTTAAATTGTGTTGTGCACTGTGTAAATCTTATATCTAAGGATATTCTTAGTAAGTACTATATATTATAAAATATATGAAATAAGAATATATTTAATATATATATATTAAAATTTTATTATTTATATTTATAATATGCACTTAGCTCACATTTAATACGAGATTGTAGTCAAATTGTAAATTACTTTAAAAAATCTCATCAACCTAATACATATTTACAAAAAGCAATTCATAACTTACAAATTTCTGGTGGTGGACTGAAAAAGTTTGTTGATACCAGATGGGTTTCTGCATATGAACATGTTTTATCTATTAGTAGACTTAAACATGCTTTTATTAAGATAAATTATTATTCATAATTATTTATATTAATTTTATTTAAATATTAATTAATTAAATTTAAATTATTAGATTATGAATGATAATCCAGAACTAATTACAATTCGTGAAATAAAACAAATTTTAAGATGATTATTCTTTTTTTAGATTTTAAAATTTTAATTAAAATTTTAGCTCCAATTTATATGACAGTTATGAACTTAGAATCCCAGTTAACAACTTTAGCAGATTATTTTGTGCAATTCATTTATTTGGCAGCTGCAATTAAAAAAAGTTCCAAGATTTAGAATTAGTAGATTTAAAAATCACTATATGTAGACTTTTAATAAAAGATAGAATGATTTTAATTCAGATAATTATTTATTAGTATATTTTTTGCATCCAGGATATTGTGGTGAGTTTATATACTTTTAAAGTTTAATTAAATTAAAATTATATTAATACAATTTATTTATTAGGTGCTGGTTTATATGAATGACAGTTTCAATTAATTGCCAAAATAGCAATTAATATTTGGAAAGATAAAAATTATAATAAATATAAATGTGCAATTTTAGTTGCATATATGAGATAATTTAAAGAAAAGAAAAATGGATTTGATTTACTATATAGCTTTGAAGCTGATACTTCTTTATTATGGTGGATAACAAACTTTACTGGTACTAAATTAATTAGATATCTTGCAATTAAAATTTTTTTAATAACACCTCATTCTGCAGACTGTGAAAGAACATTTTTAGCTTTAGGCTAGTTATATGGAAAATAATGACAATGACTTTCACTTACTCGAATTTAGCAATAGCACAAATCTGATTCTTTTATATCTCCAATATTCAAAAAGAATTGGCTTTTTATAGAAAAGCGTTATCAGTTAATAATTTACAAGAATTAGTAGCAACGTCAACTTTTGAAACAGAATTTGATGATGATGATCTGATTGAATATTCAGAAACTAAAACAAAAATTGAACAAAATTTAGAAAGCATTAATTTTCTTAATATTGAAAGTATGGTAAACTTAAATTATAATGCATTTCAAGATAATAAATTAGATAGTGAAAGTGAAGGATCACAAATTAGTAGTAACGAGGAGAATTATGAATATAATGATAAACCAATGATTAGTAATAATAAAAAGCAGGTGTATTCGATTATAATCCAATAGATTTAGTAACAGATTTGGTAAATGTATGCGAGAATAGTTATACTGAAAATATCGAAGATATATTAAATATAGAAATATGTATGGATGATAATTTGGATGATATTTTAGATGAAGATGGTGAAAGAGACATAGATTCTAATCCGGAAGCAAATAGTAAAAATTTTCCTATTGTACTTAAAAAGACACATTGTGAATTTTATAGAAGTTAGAATATATATTAGCTAGATCATAAAGATGTAATTAGGAATATTTGATGTTTAATAAAACAAACATGCTTAAAATATAATTAATATAGTTTTTAATTTATTTTAAGGGCCAATTATGTTTACTTAAATATATGCTTATTTATTCATTTATTAAAATTAATAAAATAAGATTTTTTTTTCTTTTGAATATGACAATAAAGTTTTATTAATATAAAAAAATCTATTACACATCAATTAAAATTATAATTTATATAAACTGTTGAAACTTTAAAATATAAATTTGAAAAAAAACTTAATATTTAGCTATAAAGAAGTAAACTACTGCATTGCACCCAAAATAATATATTATTATATGTTATTACATGTCAATATAGTAAATATACTAAATATTTTATTGGTTAAATTGACTCATCAAGAGTTTTATCAATCATCAGAAGTTTCATCAATCAAGGAGTTTTATCAATTGCCAAGGTTTCATCAAGCAAGTGTATTGTCAAAACAATTTCATTATTCAAAAATAGTTTCGTCAGGAATCATTAATTGAAGTTCCATCTCTATTCATTAGTGTTTCAGCTCTATTCATTTGTGTTTCTTGGCTTATTTCATTAAATATAAAAACCCAAGAATAAGTTTCTGTATTAAATATATAAATATTATTGCTATATACCTATGGTTATACAACTACTTGGCTGGTTTTTTGTTCTAAAAAAAAATATAAATATATGTATACTAATAAATTTTATATAGATAATTTAAATTAAAAGATTTATTATCAAACATAATAATTACCAAATGCAATGCAATGATCATATAAATACTATATAAATTAGCAGTGTGGCAAATGAGTGATAGTGGTGCATTCATCATAGAAATACTTAGAATGTACCATTGCTAGGTATTTGTATTTAATATTGTAAGATCAGGATAAACTTGTACAGAATAATGTGCACCACCAAAAATAATAATATTTCTATTTTTAACTAGTTAAAAGATATTTTTTAATTATTAATTTTACGTAAATATACTTAATTATATTATTCAAATATAAGGACCCTCATAACAAAAGGGGCAGTAGAACAAAAATTTTGATTTTGTAATTTTATAAACATTAGTTTTCTATCAATCTAATTTTTCAAGAAATCAATTAAAAATAAAAAAAATTTTTTTGGCTCACTGCCCTCTTTTACTATAGAGGGTCCTATATATGTTTAATCCTGTCTACTTACTTGAAACTGCAGAGTGTCCAATACGAGGTTGAATAGTGATACCACTAGTGGTCTTAAATAAAGCAGGAAATGATATAAAATTATAACTCATAAACATAAACATTATACTATTAATTAAATTTATAATATTTACCTTATTAAACAAACTCAAATATTTTGTGTCAAATATAAGGATCTAAATTTACAAAATATGATTATTATTCATAAACCAAATAAATAAATAAATAACGTATACTTGAATAATATCATTGACCATACATCATTGATATTAGCATAAGTTAATGATGATAGTATTGATTCATTATAACCACCAATATAAATAATAAAGCCTGTTGGTAACAATATTGCAGAATAATCTGTATAAGACAGAATGTCTGTGAGTAAAGTTAATATTAAATATATCATTGAGATAGTATCAAATAAACTTATTTTATAAAATATATTGCCTCTTCTGGTAGTATGTTCTGCATTATAATATGTTCCACTAAAAATATATACTTTCCCATTACTGTTAATAATTGCACTAATCTCATTTCAGTTAATGAAAGAATTATTGAATCCATTAATAATTAGTATTGTACATAGTAATTTTATAGTATCAAATTAATATATTTCTGTAGACATTAAAATCATTCTTTCTCCAATTAAATAAATTGTTAAATTTTCTGGTGTTCCAACACACATACTTAAATTATTACCAACTGATATTCTAATAGAAACTTTTTTAAATGATGGTGTGAATATTTCAAATATACTTGATAAATCAATATAAAATAAATCATTAGAAGTGTTTGTACTTTGTATTGCCTACCTAAAAAATAAAGTTTAGTATTAATTAGAGCATTACAAAGTTTATCTAGGGTATCAGGAATGTCTTGACAGATTACTAATAAATACAAAAGCCCAAAATAAAATAAAAACAAAGATTTTGAAAATTCTTCATATTGATTTATTTAAAAATTTATAAGTTTTACTATCTCATTAAGTTTTAAAATAATTACTCAGACTAGTGATGCAGATAAACTATTTTCTCAACTGCTTTTTAATTCCACAACATTGTGGAATTGTTTCAATCACCCAATCAATTTATTTTGTAACTTTCATATTTGTCAAATTGTCAAAAATATAAAAGTTATGGCATATTTGTACTGTCACACATATAAGGGAAGGTTGAGTATTATGGCACAGGAAGTTTTGTAACATACTCATGTTTTTTGCTGGTATATATAGTATCTGATCAGAATCGATCAATTAGTACAACTCGATTTCTATTATTAAGAAGAATTGAATTATACAATAATTAATTAATTCGAATCAATACTTGAGTAAAATTAGATATTTGGGGATTTCAAAATTAACAAATAAGTAGCGTATTTTGAAAATAAGTAGAATTTTTTCAATAGTATTTTACTATGTTAAATTATAAATCAGAAAAATAAAATAAAATTCTCTGATTTTAATTTTGAAACCCCTTATTGTGTTGTAGCATTATGTTATTTTCTACTTAGAAAATTCAGGAAGAAAGTAAGATTTTTTTATTTTTTATCATTAGATAGTAAAATCGAATACTATTTTATTTGATAAATTTTGTAAATAAATATACTTTTTCTTAAATTTACTATTAGTAATTTTTAAGTGCGTCATAATATGTACCCAATATTCCTTTATATCTTGTTATTACTTTACATATGAGTGTGTTGTATTCAGAAGTATTTAATATAATTTAGTATCATTTATAATATAAATCGTGAGCTCTTATCTCTAAAATCACATTAATTCATATTTTCTTTATAATAAATATCTAACAATCACAAATATATTAATTTTCATATTTTTATTAGATTTCTATCATTTTTTAAACAAAAATTTCTCAACAAACCAAATCCTACAAAAATTAACTAAAACTATAGCTAATACTAATCTAATGTGGCTTACTTTTCAAAATTTTGTTTGTCAGAAAAATAAAAGGATTCAGTTTTATTGCTAGTTCACATAGATCGAATAATATCAAACTCTGCATGACTATAGCAGGATCTCCTACTAATGGTACATAAGTAACTAATTTATATGGTTTATAATACTTTTTAAGAATGCAATATTTCACTAATAAAAAATACACCAAATATGTATATGTATTAATAATTTAACCTACTTGAAAAATAAAATAATTAATCTATGATGACTTTAATTACTGTAAAATTCTTGAATTATCCACTATTTTGAGAATTTATAGTATATCTCAAATTTGAATATAAAATTTAATATATATTATATTTTACTATAAATAATTACCACACACTCTATCTCATTTTATAAATATCATATAAGTAAGAATAATTTGGCTAAAGACTTCATCATGATTTCTGCTAATTTAGCATTTAAAAATTAGATAGAGGTTGAGGTCTTATTTACAATAGGATATGGTAAAGGTGGTTGTCATCTATTGCTCTTCTTCACCTTCTAGAAAGATGTGAATAACAAAGAAAGCTTTTTTTAAAGGATTAAAATAGTAGTCTTATAATAGAAATTTCTTTTAAATGCTATAAAAGCTTGGTTTTTATTTTTGTTTTTATCTAAACTTATATATGTAGTTGACAAACCAAAATTTCATTGATGAAAATATAGAATTAAACTAAAGATAAAATTTTATGCATAATAAACAAATCATTGACTAAATCAAGAATGACTGCTAAATTCACAATTCCTGTTTATTAATTTGGAAGTACATGCATACAGTACTATGGTGATAAATGGACTAAGTAATCAAAACTATGATAGCAAACTATAAAATTCGATATATCGCAGATTTTTCATATTACACAAATAAAGATCAATTTTTACGGTGTTCTATTTGGGCCAAAAATGCAAATTTTTTGAAAATTGAAAATTTGAAAAATTTGAAAATTGAAAAATTCGAAAATTTAAAAAATTCAAAAATTGAAAAATTTGAAAATTTAAAAATTGAAAATTTTGAAATTTTGAAAATTGAAAAAATTTTAAACTTCAATATATAGTAATTTAATTACTAAATATAAAATATAGGTAATACAGGTTATATGACTTTAATTTTTGTATCACCTGATACATGCTCGTGAGAAAGCCAAATTTTAAATATCACATGACTATTATGTATATTTGGCAATTAAACTACTATATTTAGAAATTTAAAATTATTAAATTTTCAAATTTTTAATTTTTCAAATTTTTTAATTTTTAACTTTTAAATTTTCGAATTTTTGAACTTTTAAAATTTAAATTTTAAAAATTTGAAATTTTAAATATTAAATTTTAAAATTTTGAAATATCAAAAATTCAAAAATTCAAAATTTCGAAAATTTGAATTTTGAATTTTTCAAAATTTCAAATTTTTAAATTTTTAAAATTTCAAATTTTTAAATTTTTAAATTTTCAAAATTTCAAATTTTTAAATTTTTAAATTTTCGAAATTTTTAATTTGTAAAATTTAAATTTTGAAAATTCAAAAATTAAAAATTTAAAAATTCAAAAATTTGAAAATTTGAAATTTAAACTTTTAAAATTTTAAAAATTAAAAAATTAAAAAATTTAAAAAATTAAAATTTTAAACTTTCTAAATATAGTAATTTAATAGCCAAATATATACAGTAGTCACGTGATATTCGAAATTTGGCTTCCCATGATCATATGTTGGGTGACATAAATTCAAAGTCACGTGACTTGTTTAGCCTACACTTTATATTTGGTAATTAAATTACTATATTTAGAAGTTAAATTTTTTTTAATTTTCAAAATTTTAAAATTTTCAATTTTCAAATTTCGAATTTTTCAAATTTCGAATTTTCAAAATTTTGAATTTTCAATTTTCAAATTTTCAAAAAATTGCACTTTTGGTCCAATTAGAGTTGTGAGCTTTGGTGATAAGTTGGAGTTTTTTTTGTGTAAAATTTCATCAACATTATTTTTTATTAGTCCACAAAGGTCGATTTAAACACTGGTTTTCGGGTATTTTCATTTCTTTTCTTTTTTTCTTCTTTTGCGGAATACCCGAAATTTGTGTTCTCTGATTGGGCATTTCCTTTTTAGTAGTTTGAATTATCCGCGCAAATAAGTGGATGCCATTGACATAATTATATTACGGTTAGAAGTCCAGAATTTTTCGCATGTAAAAAAAAAAAATTTTAGATTTCAAATAAATTTAGTTTAATAATATGGGGTGTCCCCAACTAAAACAGCCCATATTTACATATGCCTTTTAATTTTCGGACTGATCCGGGATTAATCAAATTCCATGATTTTGATTGGTTAAAGGTAACAGGTGACTATCGGGTAATCTCGTGATATGCTTGACCTTAGAAAGCCTCGTGTAATTTTTCTTTTACATTATCTCTATTTTTTATTATGCAAATCGACTTTCATTTATAATTGAAAAATGTTCATCATATCAAAATTTATATGAATCTAATAAAAACACATTTTTCAAAAAATTGTAAATATGGACTGTTTTAATTGGGGACACCCCATATAACGTAAGTTACATTTTAACTTCGATAATTTATTGTATTGCCCTCAGCTCGTCAACCAAAAATGACTATGATTCTCTATAACTTTGACGAGTTCACTGTGAACTTAGAGTTTTCCATTTTGTAATTTGGCACTTACTGAATTTGGAAAAAAAAAAAAACAAAATATTAGTAAATTTGATTAAAATCAAAGTTAGTTAAAACAATTGCTTATCTGGTTGGAAACGATGAATGAGGCTTGAAGATGCTACAAAATCTCTGCTCGATAAAGATATCGAATGTGATTGTACCTTTGAACTGAGCGGGTGCTGACCACAAAGCTTTTGTAGGTAAAGGTGCGTTGTACTTGGCTGTATCATATAATTGTTTGTTTCCGTATTATGCGGGGGCTAGGTATGAAAATGTCTTTGGGTCCATTATATTCACCACCTTCTAGACCTGCTGTTTTCAAATTCCATGTCCAAGATACATAATTCTTGCCATGATTAACAGATAAGACGAAAGCAGGTCTGCAAATTTTTTAGCCTTTTTTTATGATAATGAAGCACTAATCGAGGAAGGACTAAAAGTTATGGTTTGGGAATTTCATGATTCTATTTCAATTGGTGCGCATAAGGAAGGATCCGTAGTGGGATCAACATTTTCTAGTATAAGCTCGTCACAATTGTTTAGGATAATATGTAACATCCAAAAATCACGATACAGAGCTTCACAATCATGATTGAGGCCACTTCCATCAAAACCGTTTAGATGTAGAACATATCCAGCCTTTTTTTCAAACTCAATTCCTAAGAGAGTTCGATTAACTTCGCGAATACATAGCCTTAGAGCAAAAGCCAATTCCGCCGAATGAATCGAATTGCAAGTGCAATTACTTCCATGTAATATCCCATTAAGTTTATCGTCAGCAAATTTTGCATGAAGAAGTGTATGTAGTTTTTGTGGAAATAAGCGATCGTAAAACCGATACGATTTTTGTAGCTAGACAGAGTGCAGTTATTCTGGAACACCTGTCCATTATACATCAGCTGCTGTTTGTCAGGACGGATTCTTTTCTTAGTGCATATTTTGCATTTAACCTTTTCAATGGTATCTGTCTTCGTGATATCAACACATATGGTCTCATCAGGCATTTCTGCATTGATTTTTCCTCCTCGTCCACGTGCCAACGTTCTGACTATTATTATTGAGCCTCGTTTATACCATAATCCCATACTCTGCAGTCATTCTGAAGTTCATTGCCGTCAAAGAAGAAACATTGCTGATTTGATGGGGCACACTCCTTAACTTTGATTTCTCCTTTATATTCAAAATTGTGTCAGCCGATTCGATCTCACGCTCAATTTCATGTGTCTGAAATTGTATATTCACTTGTATGTTGATGCTTAAATTTATATTAAGGATTGACGATGGTTGGATATCATATTCAGACAAAAATATAATCATCCTCGAACTCTATACCTTTAAAAAAAGATGTGCAACACTTGCATGTATAAGGTCCTCAATTTGAAAAAACTTTGCTTTGACATTCTTATAAAATTTGTTGCACCAACGTATATTAAAACTATTCCATAAGCTCACAACTTGTTCTTATAATGCATATGTGACTCCATGCATTTAATGACAAGTTTTCTTCTTCTTCTCAAATATCAAATACCTCACAAGAAACCTCATCCTCAGATATAGTAGGCACCGTGTAATCATTCTTTCATCGCCCATTCTACAAATTGCTGATCTATTGCGGAAAAAAGCGACTGAAGAGATTTACTTGTGCACAGTGTGAGGGGCAGAATCGATCCGGACTCTCAAAATATGGGCCTCACGGATATCAACTAAAGCTAAACTAATCTAAATCAACACACCAAACTACTAAACTCTATCCAACCCCCTAATGGTGGAAGGCACGAGAGAAGACTTGGTCCGAGTTATTAGGGCCAAATAGAGCTCTAGATTACGTCACGAAGCTCTTATTCGGGATCACGGGATTAGACTACTAATTCTATGTGAATTTAGCTTATCGGGGGGGGGGGGGTAATTAAAGCGAATCTTTAAAGTTGGAATAGCAGACTCTCATAGAGTCGAACTCTAATGAGTTATATGCGTATAACGTTAACTAGTAATTGCTAGCGATCACTAGCGATTCCTTTATTCAAGGCGAACTCTTAGCCTTTATATACATTTTTCAGCTATTATCTAATTCGCTAATTCTATCTATTATATCTAACATACATAACAAATATAACATGTCTAACAAATATAACCTATATAACAGATCCAACATATCTAACGGATCTGATATATCTGACATATCTGACAGATCACAGATCTTTTCCGGCCCACATCGATCTACTACGCCAAAAAAGTAAAACAAGCCACAATTTACCCCGTGACAACAGACCAGAAAATAAAACTAAATGGAATATGTACTACCTGAAGAAATTTTGATTGCTCACATCGGCAGTACGGCATATGATGGTTCATTAAGGCATGAAAGCGATAGATGTAATATGGGTGCTGGATGGGTACAAGTAAATGAAAAACAAGAAAATCTATTATGGGAGGGTTGTGCAAAAATAGAAAATTGGCCATCATCAACAAAGCCCGAGCTTATCGCAATCTGGCTAGCTCTGTTCACTATGCTATCAAGTTGTAATATCTGTGTTTACTCAGACAGTGCAGTGGCAATTGCTGGTATCAAAAAGTTTAAAGATAAGTAGAGATTTAACAAAATCTATAAAGAAAAGAACTGGGATATTTTAATTAAAATCATAGATCTTCTCAAAGCTAAAAACATTAATCTAGAGCTTAAAAAGATTAAAGGTCATAGCAATAACAAATGGAATGACAAAGCAGATCTATTAGCAAAAAAAGCTACTTTGTTAGCTCACTCGACAAATATTCATGCAGATCGCAATACCAGAATTACATTTTCTCTCTTCTAGAATAATCACAAAGTTGAAAAATTAACCAGACCATTTCTAAAAAAGATTTTAAAAACTTGAAATGGTACTAACTAGAGACTAACAGAGACAATTCTGGCTCTAGAACCTGAAACAGACAATTCCAAGTTAGACTGGCATATGTACTGAAAAAGAATCAAAAAATTGAAGGGAGTTAAATGTAATACATTACAAAAGAGTAAAAAACTTGCAACACAACTGAAGTGCCTCTTAGATAACTTACCAGTACTCAGAACTCTAGCAATGAGAAAACCAGATATTTATGCAGGTGGTAACTGTATAGTCTGCAACTTTAGTACATTAAAAATGCAAGACCATTTAGCTGTATATATGTATTACAAAATAATGTGGCTAAATATAAAGAATACAGCAATTGATTTAGCCTGGTCCAAAAAACACTCTCTACAAGATCCTTATCAGAGACTCAGAAGCTATCAAATCAGAAAAGAGAAAGTTATGAATCAAAGGTCTAACTACTGCAGAATCATTCAATGAAATCAAGAACCTTCTAAACTTAACAGAATTGATCTCACACATAATAGAACTCACAGCACACATAATGTGGAATGGTTTCTATGATTTTATATGGAGAGACAAATACAGCAATGTCGTAGAATGGAAAAAAAGACAAAATATAAGAAAGACAGATAAAAGAAAAAAGAAAGAAAAATTAACAAAACTGAGAAAGCCTCTGTCTAGCAACTTGAAAGAAAAAGAAATACAAGTAGGGAAAAAGAAAGAAAAAGGTAATGAAAGTAAAGAAAAAAAAAGAGACAAGATATCAGCAAAAGAGAAAAAGATACAAAAAGTTTGGAGTGATACTATTTTAAGTTGGATACAAAAGAGTGAAAACTCCTTTTGGACAAGTTTATAAAAAGAATTTTTTTTAGCTTATCTGTAAGCCAATGCGATAGGTTGCATCTTGTATTACAAGTAACTAGGTGAAGTCGGGCTCTAATTTAGTCTTAGAAAATAAAAGTATAGATATAAAATTAAATGTACTTAAGACTAAGAGGTCAAGCCACAGCAAAGAAATAAAAAAAAAGGGGTTTAAAAAATAAAAAAAGCTTAAAAAAATAGAAATTGTAATTACAGTATATAAATAAGTCAAATGAGAATGTTTAAAATTTTTATTTCTTTAAACAAACTTAAATTTTTTTATATGCACTTATTCTATAAAAAAAATACATTATAATTATATAGGTTGGTGCAAAATAGCTAGATCAAGCCTGGATTTTGTATGTAAGTAGCTTGAATCAGTATAATTTTTATCTTATATTAGATTATATATTTGTACTAATTAGACTATTAATAACTCTAGTTTTGCAACAATTTTACTAATCTAATTAGTACAGGTTTTGGCATAGATATATATAAATTTATATACTACAGTAATATTATAAAATTTTGAAATATTACACTTTTTTTAAAAAAAACATTTTACTAATTCTTCGCTTTAAGTTATGTAAATATACATATTATTTAATTTATACTATTTTATATAATGTGACAAAATATGCTACCAGTTTGCCATAATGTCTGTATTATTTTTAACTATGCAATAACATAAAATGAGCTTTTATATGCCATACACTCATATCATTTTGTATATTTCTGAAACCAATCTAAGCTACAATTTAGACAACTTTTTATATTGGGTTATTTTTGATTTTTTAATAAAGCTTTCTTTTGTTTAAAATAAAAGCAAAATAATTAACCATTAAATCTTACAACTTATCAAATAAATTTGGCCTTCTTTCTATAATTATAATTATATAGTTTCTTTTTATTATTGTTATCATTTTTGAAACTTATTTGAAATTCACAAGATAGAAAATTAAAAGTGTTGAACTATGTGATATTAGCTTTGCAGACTTATGGTATATGCAATCTAATAACCTCAAAATTTCCAAATATAGAAACGATGTATCTACTATGAAACATATAATAACATATATGTATAAGTGTTTTTTTTAATATGTTCAAATAAATGGTTTGTAATTATTATTTTTATAAAATTTAAATACTTATTTAAATAATTCTTCTCACCTATTTTACTTTATTTTAACTTAATTTTTTATTTTATATTTGTTATATAGTATTTTATTTTTTATATATTTATTTTTTTGAGAAATATCAAAAGAAGGAGAAGTGGTAATATTAACTGAAAAATTAACTTTGAATGGTTTAATAAATAATAAATAATCTATAAATAAAATAAAAAAATACTGGCAAAATATTGCTAATGCTCTTAAATAGAAAAATAATATATAAGATATATTTAGAAAGACTATTTAAATAGATGTATATACAAAGAGTACTAGCTAGCATCTTGGCTATAAAAACTAGGTCTTCACTATTAAGTTGTCACTAATAAACAGTTAACTGCAAGATGTTGACCATATTTTTTATTTTACTTTTGTAAATTAAAGTCTTACTTTATTTACAGCATAAAAGTTTATAAAAAATTTTTTTTTAAAAAAAAAAGTTTATAAAAAAATTTTTTTTTAAAAAAAAAAGTTTATAAATAAATATATAAAAAAAAATAAAATAAAAAATAATATTGGGGCTGAAGCTAGAAATGGCTGAAGCTGGCAATCACGTGATATTCGGATGATCATCTTGATGATCATCTATGTTGGCTTGCATATCAGCTTGAGTGTCAGCTTGAACGTCAGTTTGAACTTTGGCTTGAACTTTAGCTTGAATATTGTTGACTGCATATTGCTGTGCAGATGTGTCATGTATTATTTTTTATCTATTTATAGTTATGGTTAATGCACTTCAGCCTTTAAAATACCTGTGATGTACTGTGCAAGGACTGCAAACATATCAAAAGATTAATAGTCTTTGTAGTTCTTTTAGTTTTCTCGAACTCTAGAATTCTAAAAAGATTACGAAAACTACTGATCTTTTATAAATAAAACTTAAATATGTCAAAATTCCAGTTAAGAAAAAAAAAAAGGTTATTGTAGTTTTACTATTATGCTATTATGTTCGTGGTTCTTTTTAGTTTCATGTTTGGGTACTACTATGAACTTATTATAGAGAATTTGAGTGCGCGAAAATTCAGGTGCTTTAGAATGTTAAAAATTAGAAATTTAGTTTGTAGTTCTTTTGGTTTTTGTAATAGTCACTTACTTTTATTACAGAGAACTGAAGGTAAGAAATTCAAGTACTATGCGTAGAAAAAAATAAAATAAAATAAAAAGGTATGCATTTATGTTAAGTTTCATGGTCATTTAGTCTTCGTAGTTTTATACTTTTATTGAATTTATTATAGGGAACCTAACAGCGTGAAATTTTAATGCACAGAAAAAGTAGAACATAAAAAAAAAAAAGTATTTTGACTACTGTATTTGCATTCATGGTTCTTTTAGTTTTCATAACCATGTACTTACCTTGAGCTTATTCTTACAGAAAGCCTGTACGTGAGGAATTTATGTGCCAAGCTTTAAAAAAAAAGGTTGTGCTTTACTATTAGCATTTGTGGCTCTTTTAGTTTTCATAACCATATACTTATCTTGAGCTTATTATTACAGAATCTAAACGTGAGGTATTCAAGTGCCAAACAAAAAAAAAAAGTTGTATTTTAACTATTAGCATTCATGGTTCTTTTAGTTTTTATAATCATGTACTTATTTCGAGCTTATAACTACAGAAAGCCTTTATGTGAGAAATTCAAGAGCCAAGCCAAGAAAAAAAATATGGTTTGTATTTCTAACTATTAGCATTTATAGTTCTCATAACTATGTACTTATTTTGAGCTTATTATTATGGAAAGCCTGTACATGAGTGCCAAGCGAAAAAAAAACAAGGTTTGTATTTTGACTATTAGTATTCATGGTTCTTTTAGTTTTCATACTGTGTACTTATCTTGAGCTTATTATTACAAAAAGCCTAAACCAAAGAAGTCAAGTGCAAAACAAAAAGTTGTATTTTAACTATTAGCATTTATGATTCTTTTAGTTTTTATAATCATGTACTTATCTTGGGCTTATTACTACAGAAAGACTGTATATGAGGAATTCAAGTGTCAAGCCAAGAAAAAAAAAATAAGGTTTGTATTTCTAACTACTAGTATTCGTGGTTTTCATAACCATGTACTTATCTTGAGCTTATTATTACAGAAGCCTATACGTGAGTGCCAAGCAAAAAAAAAAAATAATGTTTGTATTTTGACTATTAGTATTCATGGTTCTTTTAGTTTTCATAACTATGTACTTATCTTGAGCTTATTATTAGCCCGTACATGAGGAATTCAAGTGTCAAGCAAAAAAAATAAAATAATGGTTTGTATTTTGACTATTAGTATTCGTAGTTCTTTTAGTTTTTATAATCATGTATTTATCTTGAGCTTATATACAGAGAGAAAAAAAAAAAAAAAGAAATAGGTTTGTATTTTGACTATTAGTATTTTTGGTTCTTTAGTTTTCATAACCGTGTATTTATCTTGAACTTATTACATCTGTACATAAGTGCAAAGCAAAAAAAAAAAAAAGAAAAAAAAAAGGTTGCATTTTGACTATTAGCATTCGTGGTTCTTTTAGTTTTTCATAATCATGTACTTGAGCTTATTATTATAGAAAGAGGCCAAGCAAAAAAAAAAAGTTGTATTTCTATTGGCATTCATGGTTCTTTTGGTTTTCATAATCGTGTGTACTTATCTTGAGTTTATTATTACTACCGAAAATATGTGAAAAATTTAAGTACAAAACAAAAAAAAAAAAAGATTTGTATTTTAACTATTAGCATTCATAGTTCTTTTAATTTTCTAACTGCATACTTTTTTGATCTTATTATCGCAGAAAGTTCATACATAAAGAATTCAAGTTCTAAGCAAAAAAAAAGGAATGTATTTTGACTATTAGCATTCATGGTTCTTTTATTTTTCATATTTATGTACTTATTTTAAGCTTATTTCTACAAAAAGTCTGTATGTGAGAAATTCAAATACAAAGCAAAAAAAATACGGTTTGAACTATCAGTATTCTTGGTTTTTTTGGTTTTCATAACTGTGTATTTATCTTGAGCTTATAATCACAGAAAGCCTGTACGTAAAGAATCCAAGTACCAAGCAAAAAAAAAAAGTTTATATTTTGACTATTAGCATTCATGGTTCTTTAATTTTCATAACCATGTACTTATCTTACAGAAAGAGGAATTCAAGTTCAAGCAAAAAGAAAAAAAAAAGGTTGTATTTCTATTGGCATTCATAGTTCTTTCAGTTTTCATAATCATGTTTTTATCTTGAGCTTATTATTACAAGATGCCTGTACGTGAGAGATTTAGATGCCAAGCAAAAAAAAAAAAATTATATTTTTACTATTAGTACTCGTGGTTCTTTTAGCTTCATAATCATGTATTTACCTTGAGCTTATTACTACAGAAAGCTTGTGCGCAAGTGCCAAGCATAGAAAAGGTTTGTGTTGGTATTTGTGGTCCTTCTTTTAGTTTTTCTAATTTTACTTAGCTTAAATTTATTATAGGAAACCCCGAAGTGTAAATTTCAAAATGCTAAAAATATAAAAAATCTAGGTGCAAACAACAAGAGTATGTTTTTTGGCTATTAGTATCATGGTTTTTTATTTTTTTTTTTTAAAGTGTGAATTTCAAAGTGCTAAAAATATAAAAAATTCAGGCGCAAGCAACAAGAGTTTGTTTTTTGGCTATTAGTTTCGTGGTATTTTTTTTTTTTTTTTTTTTTAATATTCGTTTTGTCAAAAATCATTTATTTCTCAAGAGCCAAGTGCCAAATATGAGGAAAAAAAAAAAAATTTGTATTCGACAATTAGCTCTACATGTTCTTTTAGTTTCAAAGTTGTACACTTGAATTTATTAAAGGGATATAATCACGAATTTCTAAATGCAAAAAAAGGGTGGTTTGTCAGTTTTCAAAAAGTTTCTGTTAACCTTCATGGTTTTTTTAGTTTCATCAGGATTTAGATGCTAATGCATTTGTTTTTTTTTTAAATAATTTTTTAGATAGTGTGCTTGAATACGAATATGTATTTTATTTTAGTATTTTTAATAAGAATTTTATACAAACTTTATAGTTGATTTTAAGAAAAATCTTGCATTTTAAGCATTTTGTTTTTTATTAAAAATAGTATTTATAAAAAAGAAAATAGTATAAAAAAAACAATATATATATATATATATATATATATATATATGTATAAAATTTTTTTTTTTAAAAAAAAAAACTTTTTTAAAAAAAGAAAAAAAAAAAAAAAAACTTTTAAAAAAAGAAAAAAAAAAATTTATGATTTTAAAACTTTGATACGGCTTATTAGAATAGGTACATCTTTTCCATCTATTTCGACAATAGCCATATAATTATTTGATGTTAGCCTTTTAAAAATACCTTGTTAGGAATATGTTAGTTGTAATTTTCTCTTTTGGGTTTGCAGATTATTGTCATGGTCCGGTGCAATATTAACTGTAGTTCCTGATTCAATCTTATTATTTTTCATTTTTTTCTGTGAATGCTTCCTTGTTGACAAAGTTTTGTATAATATTTTCCTAGTACAGAATTTACAGACTAATAAAAAATAAAATAAAAATTTCAATTGATATTACTTAACTTATACTATCTAGCTCTAAACCGGGTTTCTATCATTTTTTCAACTACTAAATAAATCTCAAAAATTGACTGAAACTAACCCTAACTCTAACCCTAACCTAATACGGGCTAACTTGTACCGGTAATATTGTCAGAAAGCATTTGTTAGGAAAATGATAGGATCTGCTTTAACCTCACCTCTTGGATTTGCATTACATATAATATGTGTTGATCTACAACTATCTCTGCTTTTTCTGCTTTCTCTGCTTCATTCGCTTCAGCTTTATCAGCTTCGGCTTTATCTGCTTTGTCTGCTTCTAAAATATCTACATTTATTTCCAAATAATTAGCATCTATTTCATTATCTTGATTAGTATCAGGTGTTTTGTAAATGCAGTACATTTTCTAGCTAAACATAACTTCATAAGGTATACGTTTATGTGATATATGCATGGTTGAATTATAAGACATTATGAAAGCATCTAATACGTCGACCCAATTTTTTTTTTGAAGTTAATTTTTCTTATCCCTCAGCAATTTTGTAAAACTATGACTGTTGGTTTGGTTGAGTCGTTCTATCTGCCCTTGAGACTGAGGGTGTCTAGAGCGTCCATGTTTTATTTTTATATTAAGAGTTTCACAAACTTGCTTAACAATTCCTTCGAATTCTTTTTCATCGTCACTTTGAAGAATTGTTGGTAGGCCAAGAATTCTAAAGATGTCTTTAACTAGGAGCGTAGCAATAGTACCTGCTTCTTTGTTTTTCATGAGAATTACAATAAGAAATTTGGAAAATGTACAAACACATATAAGTAATTACGCAAACCCGTAATTTATATTTAAAAAATCGTGAAAGTTAATTAAATCAATTTGGATATATTGCCAAGGTGCTACAAAAATAACTAATTTTATATTAGTTTTTTCTTTAATTGAAAAGTTAATAGCGCAAACTGAATATTCATTAATATAAGCCTGAATCTCAGTTTGGGTTATACTGATGTGCTTTTCTGAGAGAGCAGAAAAGATTTTATGATAACTTCTATGATTAAATTGGTTATAGAAGTTTTTCAACAATAAACTATGCAGCTCTACATTATATCTTGGTACTACATAACATTTATTAAATACTACTTCATTGTTTTTAAAAACAGCAGAAAGATAAAGTATTTCATTTTTATCTAACTCAAATTTACTACAACGATTAGCAAATTTATACTTCGCCGATGGATCATGGATAGTTTCAGGTATTTTTTTCAATTTGAGGTACTTGACAATATCTTTATATTCAGTTAGAGTTCTGGAAAGTTTTGGAATTGCCGGCATAATTAAAGTTTGAAAAAAAATTGATAAGAAATATGACTATTTAAATAAGATCACATGAAAACAAATAAACAAATCACAGAGTTGGCGTGTGCCAATAGTCAGAGTTAGCATGTGTCTGATTGTTGGGCTAGAGTTAGGGTTATCACATGTCTAATTGTTAGGGTTAGTGTGTTTTTAATAGTTAGGATAACATATTTCTGTTATAGTTCAGTTAAATTATCTTTGTTCTTTAACAACTAAAAATGTATTCTTGTAGCACCTTCTCAACACATTCAGAACACAAAAATTAAACCAACCTCTTTTTTTTTTTTTTGATGCTTGAATTTTACAGATTCGGACACTGTGTAATTAAAAAAAGTTCAAAATTCAGAAATTAAGAAAACAAAAACTACAAAAATCAATACCAAATTACTTTTTTTCTTTGTACTTAAATTTATACATTCAGGCTTCAAGTTCAAGGTAAGTATTCTATTGCGGAAGCTAAAAGAATCGAATAACTTAAGCAAGTCATTAAAATAAAAATCTTGAATTTCAGCACATTCAAGCTCTTAATAATGAGTTCAATTACACAGTTGTGAAAACTAAAAGAACTATGAAAGCTAACAACTAAAAAACAAACAAATCTTTTTTGCTTGCATCTGGATTCTTGGCGCTTTTAAAATTCATGTACTTTATAGATCACTTAATAAATTCAAGATAGTATACAACTATGAAAAGCTAAAAACCCATGTAAGCTAATAGTCAATTCCTTACATATAGGCTTTCCATAATACTATAGTAAGCTCAAGATAAGTACTCAATTATGAAAACTAAAAGAACTACCAATACTAATAGTTAAAATACAAACTTTTTTTTTTGCTTGGTACATAAATTCCTCACATACAGGCTTCCTGTAATAATAAGCTCAAGATAAGTACATGGTTATGAAACCACAGATGCTAATAGTCAAAATAAAACCTTAATTTCTTTTTTCTTTGCTTGGCACTTGAATTCCTCATATACAGGCTTTCTGTATAGTTAAGTTCAGGATAAGTACACGGTTATGAAAACTAAAAGAACCACAAATGCCAATAGAAATATAAACCTTTTTTTTTTTTTTTTGCTTGCCACTCAAATTCCTCATGTACAGGCTTTCTGTAATAATAAGCTCAAGAGAAATACACAGTTATGAAAACTAAAAGAATCACGAATGCCAATAGAAATACAAACTATTTTTTTTTTTTTTTTTTTTGCTTGGCACTTAAATTCCTTATGTACATGTTTTCTATAATAATAAGCTTAAGATAAATATACGGTTATGAAAACTAAAAGAACCACGAATGCTAACAGAAATACAACCCTTTTTTTTTTTTTGGCTTGGCACATGAATTCCTCATGTACAGGCTTTTGTAATAGTATGTTCAGGATAAGTACATGATTAAAACTAAAAGAACTATGGATGCTAATAGTTAAAATACAAACCTTTATTTTTTTTTTTGCTTGGTTTTGAAATTCTCTTCTGTAATAAATTCAAAATAAGTACATGATTATGAAAACTAAAAGAACCACAAATGCTAATAGTCAAAATACAAGCTGTATTTTTTTTTTTGCTTGGCACTTAAATTCTTCACATACACACTTTTTATAATAATAAGCTCAAGATAAATATATAGTTATGAAAACTAAAAGAACCACAAATGCCAACAGAAATACAAACCTTTTTTTTTTTTTTTGCTTGGCACATGAATTCCTCATGTACAGGCTTTTGTAATAGTATGTTTAGAATAAATACACGATTGAAACTAAAAGAACCACAAATGCAAATAGTCAAAATACATATCTTTACTTTTTTTTTTCTTGGTATTTGAATTTTTCTTTCTGTAATAAATTCAAGATAAGTACACGGTTATGAAAACTAAAAGAACCACAATGCTAATAGTCAAAATACAAACTGTATTTTTTTTTTTTTTTTGTTTGGCACTTGAATTCCTCGCATATAGGCTTTCTATAATAATAGGCTCAAGATAAAATACATGGTTATGAAAACTAAAAGAATCATGAATGCCAACAGAAATACAAACCTTTTTTTTTTTTTTTTGCTTGGCACATGAATTCCTCATGTACAGGCTTTTGTAATAGTATGTTTAGAATAAATACACG
>CAJVPU010000076.1:0-25371 GCA_910591775.1 Dentiscutata heterogama | reverse complement strand
TGTATTTATTTCAAAAAAAGAGGCACACAAATTCTATTTTTTAAATTATATATTATACTTATTTATATAATTATTTATCAATGAAAGTTTATCAAAAAAAAAAAGCTAGTTTTATCACTAGCTACTCCTATTTAATTTTTTGATTTGGAATTCTAAAAAAAAAAATAGAATCTTTTAAACTCTCACTTATTTTGAAAAAAAAGTTAATCAGAAATACCAATAAGATAAATTCATAAGGTTTGCAAAATTTATTATATTTGTAGTCTACATAATTTCTTTGTATTTACAACTATGACATTATTGTAACAACTATGTTTTCATATTAATTCTAACTTTATCCTATATTTATTCTATATTTTTTATTATTATCATCACTCGCCAGTAAACTATACTTTTCATACATTCCTAATATATAATATAATAGAGATAACGGGCCTTACTCATCTATAATAATAAAAATAAAATCAGTTTAACAAATATAAAGCTCATGCTGGCATAAATAAATTATAAAATAGAAAATTTATGATATATAAATTTATCAGGTAAGAGTATATATGTATTAATTGAACTGTAAATAAACAGATAATTATGTTCTATATCATTTTAGAATTTAAATCAGATCAGAATTGACATGTGTTGTTTATGAATCATGAAATATCATATATCTTTTTTGAATCAGTATCCATTTACTAATTAAAAAAAAAAATTACAATAAAAAAAAATGAGTAAAAAGCAAATAATAATAAATTACTATATGATTGCCTAAATGCCAAATACTAATTAAATTGCATACATTATATGGATACATTCAAATATTTATATATATTTAAATATATAATTAAAAATTTTTGCATTTCTCATGTAGTATACATCTACATTTTCTTGAACATAGTGACACAATTTGTTTTTCGACATTGGGAAGAATCTAGTCAGGTGTTTTGGCTTGAACCAATATAAGTTGCAATCTTAATATTATTAAAAATTATATAATTAACTAGTTTATTCATCATTATTATGAGTTGGATGTATAAAGTTTTGTCTTGTATCTGCTTCTGGGAAATATAGCAGTATTAAACTTGAATCTAATAAGATAAACCTTTTTTTAAAAAAAACAAAAATAATAAAAATAAAAAATAAAGAAAATTTACCTTTTTCTAGGTTTTCTTATAACCACTATGCTCAGTTGTTTGATGGGTAGCACAAATAAATTTGTAAAAATTTTCAATATAACAAACTTGTGTTCTCAAGTTATTTTTATTTTGTTTAAGCATATATAGTTTCTCTATTACACCAATATAAAGAATTTTTAAAGTATTAACTACCTAATATTTAACTTCAGATTATATTAAAGGTTTGTATTTTTTAGGATATTTAGACATTTGTTATAATAGTTTCTATTCATCAATCTTCACTTATTTTTCTTTTGTCAATAAAGGTCTCAAATATTTAGTCATAGGTTTACAAATACAAAGCTGTATTCTTGCGAATTCATAAGTGTTTAATAAAATATATAATACAATCTACCCTCGTTTATATCAACCTATTTGAATTAGTTTAAATTCATATTGATAGTGTCATTAACAAGGGATTATAACAAAGTTGACATATATGAGGGAATTTTAATATATAAAAATTTGTAAAAATTCATTTTATAGCTTAGATTGATATTAACGAGGTTGATATCAACAAGGGTAGACTGTACAAGGTAGTAAAGATCAATTTAAAAATAAGAACTAAAAAATAAAACATTTGATAATAAAAAATTATCTTTATAAATATCAATAAAAATATTAATGCAAATATCAATATAATTATTAATAATTATTATCATCATTAATAAAATACTCAATTATTATTTTTGTTATTAATAAATAATATAATATATAATTATTATCATAGTTTATTAAATTGCTGTAATCTCAAGATTAGCAACACAATTGGCCTAGGTCATTCATGATCAGTAAAAATTAAGAAATGACATATATTAATTCTAAACCAACTTAAATTCTGAAATGACATGGAACAATTATACATCAGGAGCTTTAGCTCAGAATGATTACCTTATTTCACAGTTCTTATTTAAACTTCCATATTATTTTTTCACATTTATTGTCTAGATCTTGAACTGTTCCTGATTTTAAACCAAATTTTTCTTTTTTTTTTTTTTTTTTTTTAGCTACAACTATATAAATTTCTGTTTTTTTTTTTTTTTTAACCATATCAATTTAAAATTCAATTTACTTTATTTAATAAGTTAAAAGCTTAAAATTCTTTAATTTGCAAAGTTATTTATTTAACTATAATACATATATTCTAATTGCATAATATATATTTATCGCTCTATTTGCTATTTAAATATAATTTTAACATTTCTAGAATTATGAAACTTGAAAATATTGGTAGTTCCATTCTTTGTTATTTCAATATTTTAGATTTGAGCTTGAGTATTTTTGAATGGAATTCATTTCTTTGATATTTCAATATGTTGAGTTTAGTCTTGACCATTTTTGAATAAAACTTAATTTTGATTATTTCAATATTTTGGGTTTGGTCTTGAATATTTCTGAATAGAATTTAAATAGCTTGTTCAACATTGCATGAATTTCTTCATGTATAAGCTTTGGTTCTTTTTTTGCAAATAGTTTGAGTTTGATATAAAACTTGTGTAGCAGTAAAATTAAATTCATGCTGCATAACTGAAGAATTATCTTGTATAACTTGTTATGTAGTTTGAAATTCTTTATACTATGTGATTTGAACTTCATGTTATATAACTTAAGATTTTTTATATTGTGTAGCATGAGATTCATTTAGTTGTATAACTTAAAAACTCTCTTGCTGCATAATTTGAGATTTTTCTTGTTGCATAACATGAGATTCTTCTTGTTGTATAACTTGAGATTCTTCTTGTTGTATAATTTGAGACTTCTCTTGTTGAGATTTTTCTTGTTGCACAATTAGAAATTCTTGAAGTACATTAGTAACAAGATAAAATTTTTAAGCTGTTGTTTATTATTCGAAATTTTGTAAGTATGTAGTCTATCAGTTGAACAGTAACCCAAAAATTGCATCATTTCATACTCATTAATATTAAGATCTAATAAAAGTTGAATAGTAGTTCTCCTTTCCAAATGATTAGTAATTCTTTGATCAGTAATATTAATACCTAAGATATGTACAATTTCTTTTATCATATTGCTTAAAGTATTTTTTCTAATTTATCTTTATTAAACCAGTTTCTATTATTAATTTCTTGAGCATTTCTTGTTAATTGCAAGTAAAAATATTCACATGCATCTAATAGATATAAATTAACATAAATATGAAGATCTTGAATTAGCTTAAACTTATTATTAAATTGATTAGCAAAAATATAAATTTGGCAGCTAGTAAATCTTCTATATTTGTTTTGACCTTTTAATCCACCTTGATTGTTTTTCTCATGACCAATTATAAAAATTAAACTTCCATCTTGTTAAAAATTAAACCAACTTAATAAAAGTTGATAATAATCACCACCATAAAGCCCCAGTAAGTATGCATTCTAGAAAAAAGCTTTCCAAGTAAGTTTTAATGCTGTTTGTTCACCAGATTCAAGATATAACAAGATCTGGTGAATTTCTTCTGCAGTTAAACCTTTTTTGATTGATCAATTTTACTTAGCCCTTGATCTTGTAATTCCATATTTTTTCTATCTACAACATGATATAATATAGGAAATTGAAATCTATCATTGATATTTATATTCTTAATAGCAGAAACTTCAAAAAAGTAACAATGAAGTGAGGTATAAGCAAATACAATTGATTCTGCTTTATATGGTTTTCCATCTTGTTGCTTCATATCTGCAAAAAATTCACACAATTCTTGTTCAAGCTGATTTTTGTTATTAAGTGTTTGAATATCATAAGAAATATTCTTTTTATTATGATATTCTTGTAAACTTCGAACCCATTTTTGTGTACAGGCATTAGTGTTTTTAATTCTGGATTTATTTATATAATGTTGAACATTATCTGCAGTTATATTATTAGGATCATTAGATGTACTAAATTCATGAGTAGATGTAAAATTATTTGACGAAGACATTGGGAAGAGTTAATTTTTTTTTAATTGCTTTTTTTTTTTTTTATTTAAAATTTTACGCTTATCAGTTACATCACTTCTATTAAATAATAATACAAAAGTATAATTGAACCGTGGAATAAATCAGTTATTGCCCGCTTCGCGGTCAATAACCAATACGTATTAATCCAATTGTATATTACCACGTATAATTGCCATACTATGAACAATCTGTATATATGTCGTACGTCGGAACGAAATTATTATAGATTTAGAACCCACTTAGGTTGGAACGGAATTCCAAATGTAATCCAAATTGATACGAAATTTGAAAGCAACTTAAGCCGATTTTATATTTAGTACTATATAATCGATAAATATAATAGCAACTTAAGTTGACATTAAATTCAATACTACTGTATAATAAATCATGATATATTGTCACAAATCTTTCATTATTTCTTTTTTTTTAGTTCACTTTTTCATTCGTTGCAACTCGCTCTACCTGATGACTGAATATTAAGATTATCCATTTTTACCCGTAATGTATTCAAAGAATTTCTTTCCAAATATTTTAGTAATGAGTCGGCAAATAGGCAACATAAAACTTTACGTGAAAACTTTTTTGTATTAAGGTTTTACAAGATTCAGCAAATACAAAAATCGGGGATGCAAAAAAATTGTTATTTGGCAAAAAATACACTTGCAATACGTGATTAAAATAGTATTTTTCAATGCTCATAAGTAATTGAAAAGAATCTATTATGCAATTCTCTTCAAAAGTAGGTAATTTAAATGCAATTGCAAAATGCATAAGACAAAAATCGCTGTAAATGTAAAAATAAATATACCCTGTATGAATACTTGCTATTCCACTAATCATAGAGTAAAAATTTCGTGTCAAGCTTTTAAATTTAATTAATTTGCAATGCACTGTGTTATGAATAAATCCTATCTTAGTGATTAAAATTCCAAAACAACGTACTCGATAAAATACCCATAATTTTGTTGTAAGTTAAATTGGAATTCTTTAACGACTTGAACACATTTTAGAATTCTACAACAATCTATGTTTATTCGGAATCAACCTAGGTGGATTCTAAATCTTAATAGTTCCATTCCGACGTACGACATATATACATAAACAAGCTATGATACTGTACTTATATGATATAAAAAAGTAAATCTTATAACGATAAGCTTCATTTGTCGAAATCAAGTGAAGACTAATTCTGATAGTTCAGCAAAAATGTAAGGTCCACGCTCCAGTCGACAATACAGATAGAACCGGGAATAAATCAAGCAATTATACATTAAAAATAGATTAAACTTATAACGATAGGCTTCATATTTGTGAAAATCCAAATAAAGTGAAATCGGACAATTTAAAAAAAGAAAAATTAGCGCTAATAATATTCAATTTGTTAATACAAGCAGAATCTTGAATAAAACAAATAAAAAACAAGGTACATATAACAAAGCCGCGACAATATATACGTAGTAAGGTCTTACATTTAAATTATTATTATTGTCCAGGCAAGGAAATTAAATATTGTAAAATAACTCCATATCTGATATACAAATGTAGAAATCCTGAGGAACGATCATCCGATCAGATGCTCAGAATTGCAGACTCCGTTCCTGGTATAGAACGTGAACACATATGCACATCACATATTTCAGTCCCAGGAATTCTAAAAATAGAGGTCGTCTAAATTGTCTAGTTTATAAATTGATTATATACTAACAAATTTGTAAATTAAAAATCACGTGACATATATAAATTACTATATACCTGGCTTTAGACGATCCCCTAAAATAGATTATTATACAGTAATTCCATAATTTATTTTTTTATAACTACAGGGTTTTCCCTATCCAATGAAATCACTTAACGTTAATTGCAATAAATACTTTATATCATCAATTAGTTATCTAGATATTCATATTTAATTTTACTTATCAAATTCGTAAAATTAATTTTGGTAAATTCCCTGATTTGGTAGTGTTCTTTTGAATTTCTTTTTTTAGATAAAATTTCCTCATATTTAATTAAAGAACCATTTAGAGGTGCGAACTGAAACTCAAGAAGGAAACTACAGCAATCGGGTTTCAGAGTTAACTTGTTTTGAAAATAAGCAGGATTTTGAAAAGTCCTATTTTTGTTTTGAAATTTCGAAATCAGAAAATAAAAAGGAGATATAATAAATAATTTTTTGATGATGTATATTATATCTTGTATATATAAATAGACTTGCAAATAAAAATAAATAGGATTTATAGATCGCTGATTACAAAATTAATATGTCGCTAATTTAATTCGAAATCAGAAACCTGAACCTTAAGTCTGAAACCCTAATATCACTTGATGATCTCAATTTCTTTTTTGAATTTCAGTAACAACAGGTTTACTTCATTATAGATCAAAATTAATTTTATTAAGGCAGTTTTTAAGCATCTTCGTCAATGGACTCAAAAAAGAACCAACCAATCTGATTTTTTATTGAATTCATTGATGTTTTAGTTACATAACTGATGTGCATTAAATTATTATCAATGATTTTTAAAATTAGGTTCGTTTAAAATCTAATTATGCATACAGTCAGACAAATGGAGAATAATTTCATTGACTTGCTCATTGAGAATGATTTCTGAATAGAGCCAATAGTAACCATCCAATATTGATCATTGACTGTTCTTTTAAACAGATCTAGTTATCGATTAGAAATTAGAACCTTCTTCTTCATCGGCTTTGTTAAATTTTTCTATTGGAACTGTTGGATCCATTGGTTTCATTCATTTCATTGGATCTATTCGCTCTACTGGTTACTTTCTCAATAAATACACTCATCTTGTTTAATAATTTTTTTAACCATAATAGATCTTACTAACTATTGCAGTACATATATATATATTTAAATTAATTTGCAGTATACTTATTATAATTTCTAATATGAGTTACCGTAAAAAAATTCTGTTATAGAACTTATTATTCCAGTGATTATGGTATGTGTTAATTTGGTTTGTATTTGAATTGTGTTTTTTATATTGAAAATTCTGACACAGATCTTACTCACTATTTTAGCAAACACAGTATATGATTGAGTTAGTTTGCATTGGATTATTATAAAAAATCTTGTGGCTTTCTATTTTATTTTATTTGGCTTTTTTTTTAAAAAAAATAATATTTAATTTCTCTTGTTTTTTTTTACTTATCCAGCACTGATAATACTACATACTGGTTTAAAATGGTAATGAATATGAAAATATATTTAGCTAAACATAGAATCATCAGAGGCTAGAGAGAAGTGGTAGTGCTAAATTCATGTATATTATCCAGTGATAATCTTGTACAAAGTGATAGAGCATTCATTATCGCTGACTTTATCTTAGATCACATGTATGGGTTGTTTTTGTATTGACTATTTTTTGATTTCTGATAGGATCTTGTTGTATGCAGGTTTTTAGTATGTATGTATTAGTATTATCGTTATGTTCACGTATGAATGATTAGTATTGAGTTTCAATGAATAGCATGATATGGGTAATGATCGAGGAGTTTGTGCATGTGATAGTAGGGTGCGGATTAATGCAAATAGAAAATTGATACATATAAGGTGGGCATTTAGGAGCAAATAGGTCAACATTCATTTGTATCATTGTCTTGAAAAAAGCTACCCAATCATCTCTAGCACCCCAGTGCAGAATGGTATAAGACTTAGTTTTCAATGTGGATAGGAAGGCTTCGTAGCTGCAGTGGCAGTGCAAAGACCTTGGTTGTGATATTTAGGCTGCACAGCTGCAATAACCTCTTGTAGCTGATGTTCAGGCTAATATACCTGCTCCGATCCTCATCTTTTAACTATGTGATTATTTGCTGTTTTACATATGCTGTATCGATACTGTCTCCTTCTCTGGTAGCATAATTGGTTTGGGCTATTATTTAATGAGGACTTTTTACTTGGACAAAACCATAGGGTCTCAAGTGTTGGGTTTGGCTGTACCATTGAGAAGGACTTTAATAGATCAGATTTAATGTGCTTGTAAAGGGTAGAGACTGCTAATGATAACTGGCCTATTCCCATATGTTTTTTTTTTCATAGCAATAAAGTCTCTGATCGAGCAATAATAATATAAAAAATCTATTTGTAATGCAGCACGTTTGATAGTCAATAGAAACGAAAACAAACCTATTTCTGTACTGTAATCTGTTATCCCCACATTTTGTCAATGAGAATACCTATTGCCTTTGTATAATGATATACATTAACAAATGAAGAGTTGATGAGTCGACGGTGAAATCGTAGTATAGATAATGTAGTATTCACTTGTTTGATATCCGACTTAATCACAAGTATTTTGACTTTCAAATTTTTGTTTGATTGTGCCGAGCACTACACATGACAATAATACATTATGATTTTATTGGTGTTGCAACCCTCCATAAATGCACACTCTGAAACTGGTCCCGACGACTTGCATTTAGGGAGGTCTGACTGTACAATAAAAATTATAACTTGAACTATTCAGAAAGTCAATTATTATATACTGTCAGACCTCTCTAAGTGCACCCTCTATAAGTGCACACCCTCTCTAAATGCACGCTCAAGTGCCGGCCCAAATATATATTTGACCTCCATAAATGCACTTTTTCTTATTATTCTCTATATACACGTTATTAAAGTGTGGTCCCAAGGGCGTGCACTTAGAGAGATCTGACTGTACATATATGCATTGATGATTTTGTAATGTTCTGCTGTAACTTCTCAGTAATATACATATGCCTAAACATATATAAATAAGCAGTTCGTTCATTAAAATGGGATAAAAAATAATCGCTTAGCATCCACATTCCAATAACTCAAACCGTTTAACCTTTTTTTTAATAAAAAAAAAAACATGAACAATATAAATGTTAACTTTCAATATTTTGACGGCAGAAGATTTCATAATGTTAAAAGCTCAAAGTATTTATTACCTAATGATAAACAAGAGTGTGATAGATTACTATTACAACATCTGATGTGGCAAAATTCCTGGAATGGTAACTTTTCCGCTCCTGTCAAAAATATTCTTGCAAACAAAGGTTCTAAAGTTCTTGATGTAGGGTAAATGAATTTTATAAATAAATATAATTCTATAATTTATATTTAATATCTAATTATTTTTACATATATTTATTTTAAATAGTTGTGGACCTGGAGTCTGGACTCTTGATATGGCAACTAATTTTCCTGAAGTTCACTTTACTGGTGTAGATTTTGCTCCAATTCAACCAAATGAAAATAATCCAGAAAATGTTACCTTTATCCAAACGAATGCATTAGAAGGCTTACCGTTCGAAGATAATACTTTTGATTACGTATTTCAGCGATTTTTAAATGTTGGATATCCTAGAGATAAATGGGTCTTTATTATAAATGAATTGGTTAGAGTGTTAAAGCCTGGAGGTTATTTAGAGGTATTGTTATATTAAACTATAAGATAATTATTATATACGTATATAAAATTGACAAAATCGTTATTGTATACTTTTTTCCATTTTTACAGATGATGGAAGATGATATTGAACCTGGAAACATGGGGATTATGACAAATAAATTAGTGACAGCCAGTAAGGAATTCAAAATATATATTTATTAACAATATCTATCTATATATATATTTAATATTTTTTCTTTCGATATTGATTATTTTTAGTGATCGATGATTTAGAAAGTAATGGGCTGGACACAAAAATTTGTTACAAGTTACAAAAGAATTTAGAACAAAATAAAATGCTCAAGAATATTTGTTGTGAACAAAGAATTATTGATTCAAACACTACTGATATTGGTAACATGGTTTGTATAATTTCAATTTTGATCTTAGTTATCTAAATTAATGATATTATTAATATTTGAATTTCAATATATATTTATTTATAACAGCATATTACAAATTGTATTGAACAATTTCAAGGATTTAAAATAAAAATTTCAAAGCTTCAAAATATTATAGATAATGAATTTGATAAAATTCTTGATGCCGTCTATGAAGAATTTATTGAATTTAATTCTTTCACTCTTACTAAACGTGCTTACGCTCAAAAGATTGAAGAGATTTAAGCTTGTTAATAAATAATATTTGTAAGATTTCAAATAGATTTATTAATTAGAAATAATTTAGATTTAACAGATGTGAAATTCACCGACCTAAGAATTTTTAGTGTTAGGGTGAAATTTTAAGATGGAGGGGTTTTTTTATATAACATAATGTAGATTAGGTATTAGGTCCCAATCTTAGTTCTCGTAAGGTTTTTAGGGGTCTTGAACATTTTTACTCGATTGATTCTGTTTACATAGTACGTTCTAGTGAGCGTTAAATTACTCAATTCATTTATTTAGATATTTAAATCGTTCCTATATAATTATGTTGTATAACTTTTTTTATATTTTAATAAATTTTTACAATTCATTTATTAATATTTTATTTATACAATTAGATCGTTTTGTTTGTGACTATTAATTGGCATTTGGGGTTTTTGCCTTGAAAATGACCCTACGGCAATAGAATTTTTTTTTGAGTAAACAAGTGTGTAACAAAGCTAGTTGACTACGTGGAGTCAACTGATCGACCAAGCACGGTTACACACAGCAATCGGCCATGCGCTCGTAGCACCGCACAGGTAAAATGAGCATCAATAGGGAGCCTTCCTATTGCTGTCAGATTTTGGCTCCAAAGGAGGGCAATAGGATATCAATAGGACAATAGGGTATCAATAGGGTATCAATAGGGTACCCGTAGGGTACTAACTATCCAATAGGGTCTTTACCGATTGTAAACTATTTAATCAATAGTTACCAATCGGGGACCAATAGGATACCAATAGGGTATTAAACCTTCAATAGGGTTAATCAATAGCAGTGTTGTTATTTGGACATAGAAACTGTTGGATTTGGACCAATTAGACTTAAGGCTTGGGCTAAATAGACTTAAGGCTAAGGCTAAAAAAAGTATTGGAGATCAATGGTGTTACCATCAGTTTGGAGAGCAATAATCCAATTTAGCTCCGATTTTTAACTAGGTTTGGGATTTATAACACTTATACATGTAGTATGATGTCACGAAACTCTTAAGCTGGGTCGGGGCTATCACTTAACAGATCAAACTTAATTATCGGGAAGGGTTATTATGTGCAATAAAATAAGAAATGCAATACGACAATAAAGAAATATCTATTACAATAAAATAAAAAGAATAATAAACTCAATTACAAGGGAAAGGGGGAATCCGATTCTTAATATAAACTATATGATTAAGACATTGTGGGTTCTAAATCATAAGGGGAGACTTATAGTCTAAGGATGTGTAGTCTAGGACGCATAGTCTGAGGAAACTTAACCAAGGCGAAAACCCAGGCCTTAAATACCTTTTACTTAATAAGAGCTACTGCGTTATCTTTAATACCGGGCTTATCATCTCTTCAATCAATATTCAGGATGTTAACAACTCGCATTAGATAGCCACCAAAGATGGCTCACAGTCGTTGTTCCAAATATTTCCTCAATCGTTGTGACAAATATTTACTACAATGCTTACTTTCTATCTAATGTTTATCGAATGATAGGAGTAATTAATCATCGGGATTACTAATTTGCATCTCTAAGCATTCATCCACCGGATTGATCTGTGCCCTAAACCTTCATCTGCTTCACAATATTCTTGTGGCTTCTGGTTATTTGGGCTTTTAGTAGCACCAAATCACAGCCAGGCCACAGGCTTAAAACTTAAACTGTGGCAATAGTCACCAATCAGAACCTCCTAGTATAACCACCAAAATCAGTTATGTGGTTGCTATTAAATCTAATACTTTGCCAAATCTCATAACTCTTCATTTTTTGTCACATTATAAATCGAATTTATAAACCTTAAATTTTAATTGTAGTATAAAATTTTATTGTATAAAAAAAAAATTGCAATATTCGCTCGAAATTGTTTAGTGACCTTTATTATCTAATTTTACATAATTGCCGGGTGGGTGAAAAATCTCTAAAATAAAACCTTTTTTTACTGTCTCTGCTAACTTCAAAAATAATATATCCGGGTAGTAAAAAGTATCTTAATTACTAAATGACATTTTAATATTGACAGGGATAATAAAAAGATTCTGTTTAGAAACTTTTCACCCACCAGGTATAAAATTAATATTTATGAATTTGAATGTCAAGTTCAGGTTTGTTGTGTCATTTACTATTTTTTGAATTGGTTTGAAGTTTGATTCAATGTTTTTCACCAATTTCTTTGCTGAAAAAGATCTTAAGACTTTTCAAAAAAGCAAACGCCTATACCAGAATAGTATCGATATTAGATACTTCTATTTATTACGTTGTATAATTAATTTTAATAAAAATAATAAATAAGCTAACCTCAAAGATTTTTTTATATTGTTCGATAATTTCCAATTAGTTTCATTTTCTTCATTTGCCCTATAAAAATGATCGTTTAAAAAATGTTCTAAAAACATTCTAAAATTATTTAGTTGTACGTTCAACTTTTTGTTTAGTACTGTATTTGTTTGAAAAAATGTTTGGAATGGAGTCGATTTTCCGAACAATTTTCCAATAAGAATTTATAAATTTTGTACAAACATTATGTTTAAATGGTTTTTGTTTAATTATTAACTTGTTAATATCATAAGATTGCACGTTATTATAAAAATTATACTCAATATATATTTTATAGTTATCACGATATTATGTATATCGTCCATTATTTTATTCAAATTTTGTACAAATAATATGCAGATTACATACGTACAATTGTAAATATGGTTCTACCCCAAAATCCCGAAGGCCATTTCCCCGAAAGAACATAATATTGACCAAATTAGCCAGCATTATAACTAATGCTGGCTAACTTTGTCGGTATTGTGTCCTTTTCGAGAATCTATCTTTCGTGATTTTGGAGTAGAACCGTAAATATTGCTATACCATCATAATTCACTAAAACTTTGCGCAGCTGTATAAAATTAATTGCTAGAAAATTTTTTAAATATTATTTTAAGCTTGATAAACATGTACAGTAGTATAATTAAATAAACGATCTTTTCATCGATTCGATGAATTTACTTGGATTTTTTCGTTTTGCCTGCAAAGTTAGAATTAGTTATTTTAATTTACATATATACTTTAGCCATAATACGTTTAAATCATACCGTTATTCTTTCCTTTACTAGACACTTTTGAAGATCGTCCTTTATTTGGTATAGCATTATCACCCGTTCTTATAACTCTTGTAGTTTCAATACTTCAGTTTGTGTAGGCATTCTATTTACATGATATTACAAATTTATAAATCAATTCTCATACGATTTAAATTCAATAGAAAAGCATACCTAGAAGCACGGCTACGAAGTTTGCGGCCAGAATTCTGAGTGCCTCTACTATATTTGTTTAATTTGTTAACATTTTTGTCTTGGATTTCATAGTCAGCATTTGATATTGAAGAGTTGTAAATGGAATGCGAGAAGGAGATGTCACGTCCATATTATTTACTGTGTCTGGAGTTCCAACATCTAAAGGTTGATCTAGATTGATAGTCTGAATACATAACAGAAAGTTAATGTTTTTACATAATATAGGATTTTAATTTATATACATAAGTTCAAGGCTAATTACGGATTTCTCGGTTTTATTTGATGATGAAGAAGTAGAAATTCGAGAGGTCAATTGTGAGGTATTATTTATATCAACAGATGGGCCTTAATTTTTGAAAAAAATTATAATTATAGAAACTAATAATTAATATAAAAATTTTTTTTACCTGTCTTTCTTTTCTTGTCATTGTGAGATAATTGATCTTTCATTTTGCATTTTGCTATATCCTCTATTAAAAAAATAAATTAATTAAGTCTTATATTTTTATTTTAATATATACGTTTGTTGTTAATTTCAGTCATACCTCTTTATAATTACACTTTTGGGACCATAGGAACTTTTTTAAAAAAATATTCTTGTAAAGAGATATGCTTATATAGAGGTCTTTTGTTATATATTAGATAGTAATTTGGCATAAATATAGGTGTGATTATAAAAAGGTTTTTATATGATGTGATTATATAGGAGGCGATTATAAAGAGGTATGACTGTATTCCTCGCATTATTTGTCTAATAGCCCAATTGCGAGTTTTAGATAGAAAGTTTAAATTTTTGTATTTAAACTAAAATAAAGATTACCGTAAAGTATGGAAAATAAGCACAGCACCCTCTACCCTACTTTTTTCAATTTCAGATTAACGGAAATAAATTGATTAAAGATTTTATTGCTATTCCGCTAATCTGAAATTGAAAAAAGCAGGGTAGATGGTGCTGTGCTTATTTTCTGTACTTTACGGTAATTTAATTATTTTAAATAATGAAACCAATTAAATTATAATTTTAAAACAAAATTATAAAACAGCTGTAACAACTCTTTCTGATGATCCTTTGTACCAAAATCAAACCAAATTTTTTTTGAAAAAAAAACAATATACTATGGTAGAAAAATAGAATATAAAACTGACTAAAACCATAAACAGCACCTGTTGTTTAGAGATAGTTCTTATATACTATTTGCCAATAGGCCCAAAGTTTATCACTCACCATGAGGATGGCACTTGTTATTTAGAAGTAGTTCTTATATACTACTTACTAACAAGTTCAGGGTTTATCACTACTAACAAGAAAATTAGCAGTATGTTTGGCTCTATATATTATATTACTTTTTTTTTTTTAAGTGCTAAGGTGACCTCTATGGCTAGAAACTTTTTATTAGATTATTAACTTTAAATTATAATTATAATAAAGATATATCAAGCTATATGTATACTTTTGGTGCTTAATTTAAGTAGCTTACCCAAAGGTTTTACACTATTTGCTATATCTGTACCCAACTATGAAAAATGTTTATTTAAACTCTTTGGTTATAATTGCTATTCACTCCCAATCTAACCAAAATATAACTTACTATTCATTCATAGATTTTGTAATATTTGTAGATTTTGCACTCATCTTAAGACTTATTTACTATTACTGACTAATCTATTTATAAGGTAAACTTAATAGAATAGTTCATATTCCAATCATGTTTTTATCTGTATGTTTAGTAACTTTTTTTAACTAGTATCTGTTGTGCTGCCACCACTAGATCCATGTCTCATAAAATACTGCCATAACCCAGTCTGTATTTCAAGTCATAAATTTTTTAATTAGTTTTTTATTATATACTTCTTGATATTATAAGATTTATAATAATTCCAGCATCTATATTTAGATTTCTTTGTCTTCAGTTTCTTTACTAGTCTCTCTCTTACTTCTAACTAGCAAGCTAGAAGGGTTGGTTTATTCAAACTTTAATTGCTTTATAGTCATTCTTTACTTAGTATATACTTCTAAAGTATGTCTTTTTTCTCTAGTAACAATCTGGCAATTTGACTGGTAAATTCTTCTACTTAAAAATTTTATTGTTTGGTTTTCTAATTTAGTTAACTATTTCAAATTTAGTCTTTCTGTAATACTATTAGAGATTACTGCTATTTGCCAACTCAAAACTTGCCAAATTGGTTTTAGTAATTCTGGTTCTCTAGATTTATTGTGCCAAAGCTCTTATTTAAAATAATATGACCAAAATTACAAATTTTTAAACTCAACTAATTATTATAACTATTAACTATAATATAGACCTAATTTTTAAAATTATTATCTATAGGATTTGAACTCTAGACTTGCTACTTGGAGGTGTGACAACTTCTTCACTTCACTAAGTTGTTACACCCTTTTTATATATTATATTGCTTTTTAAAAAAAATACTTTCTTTTAAAAAGAGAATAAGAACTATTTCTATACTATTACTTACTTGCTTATTTAACAAAATTTTTTAAAAAGTAGATAAATAGCTTACTCTTTCTAATATTGTTAGTTGAAATATTATATTTCATCAAATATTTAGAAAATTTTGTGTTGAAATATATTTCAACAAAATATTATTTTTTGGCAAAATATTAAAATTCTAAATTTGATGAAATAACTAGATAGTTAACTAAATAAATACTATATAACTAAATGCTTAAATTAGTGGTAAAATAAAATCTTTAAATTTATTATCTTTAATATTTTATTGTTACAACAAAAATTAGATAACTATGCAGTGTAATTATGCTAAAAAAACTAGAAATATGAAGTATATTGATGATAGATATTTTTGAATATAGAATACCTATATATATATATTTATATATTTTATCTCTTTGACAGTCTCATTGATATCTTTATTAAAAGATAAAAGAAATACATATACTATATATACTCTAATATCTACATATAGCAGGTCTAGCATTGCTTAGTCACTTGATAAGCAACCACTAGCATGACCTGTTACACTACCTTCCAAAAGAGGTAGAAGACTTTGTCAGCCCTGTTAAAAGCCAAACCAAAATAACTTAGTGCCATTTTTAATAAAATTCTTAATTATACTCTTTCATCTTTTATAAAAACCTCTTTAATAATTGAAATTTCTTCACAAATAGTTGTAGTCAAACCCTGGAGCTTTTTTCCTTGCTTCTTCCTTTTTTTTAGTTTTTTTTTCTATTGGTTTTTCTCTCTTCTTTTCAACCAATATTATACTATTTTGTTTTTCTATATTGCAACATAATAGCACCTTTTTTTCTAAATAAAATCATAAAAGCCATTTTGCCAAACATAAACCAGAGTTTTGATACATGTCTTTAATTCTTTTTTAGAGCTTAGAAACCCACCCAGGTTATGATAAGTATCATTTGTGTAGAACCTTTTAACAAAGTTTTTTCTTACTTTTATTTTTTTCTCTAATGCTTCTTTTAAGAGTATTTCTCTAAACTTTTTTAGACTTAGGCTTTTGCATTGTAATTGGACCTGGATAGTGCTATCTGGATCACCCGTGGGTGGATAGATGATCCAGGTGGAGTTTTGGCCACCTGGGTGAAAGTGGGTAGAACACCCAACGGGTGACCTGTAAACAATAATTGCAACTTTAATCCAAAACACTCATTCAATAAATTGGTGGTAAAATTTTAAATAGTACCATTTTAATAAAATTTCTAACCAATCCAAATAAAATTACTATTTTATTTTTCAGCTGTTTTTATAAATTCTAGAACAACTGAAAAAATTGCTAATGACCAAATTGATAAATTACCAATTTAGAATCAATAAGTAACTGACTTTAGACGCTTATCAATCCAGTCATCAGCAATTTTTTCAGTTGTTCAAAATTTATGAAAATAGCTATAATGCTTAGGTAGGTTAGTCATACCATAAAAATGTTGTTGTCTCATAATTATCAATCTCTTCCAACACAATAATTCAAAATGCATTATATTTTAAATACTAAAAAGTTAGAATTATGTAAATTTAAAAAAACTACTAATGCTAATATTTTTAATGTAATGCGTAATTAAATTTTGGGTGGAAGAGGTCAGTTGTCATGAGACTGTGACATTTTTATGGCATAACTAACCCACCTGTAATGCTCTATTTCCACTCAAGTTCTATCTGGATAGCTCATAGGTCCACCCACAGGTGACCCAGATGGCTTTATTTTTATGGGTCCAATCACTACTTTCACAAATAGTATTAGAAAACTTGTGCTACACCATTTCTGTTGTGACTATTTCAATATTATGCTAGTCAAATTTGTATAAATCACATTCAAATAGATAATCAGATAATTCAACTACTCTTGTATTACAAATAATACAAAGATCTTGTTTGTATAAGTCTGGTTTACTCTCTTTTAACTTCTTAAGAACTGATAGCTCATTTAATAAACACTTGAGCCAGAAAGCCAGACACTTGCTTTTTTCTAGCGATATACATCTTGTACTTGACAAGTTGTGAAGATGTAACAAGAATGTTTGCTATATAATACTTTCTTTTCTCTTACTTGTATTAATTTTGTTTTCTATTTTCTGTACTGTCTTGACTATTGACCATCTTGTACCAGTTTTAGCTTGAAACACCTTTTGTAGAAATTTTCTTTAATTTAACTTAATTACATATTGCTTCTACTTTAGTAGACACTTTAGCTATGAGTTGTTTTCTGCAATAAAGCTGACATGAGTTTTATGCTTTGTTTCATCTTTAGCTAGTTTGTCTGCTAAATTGTTCTATTTGTCATCACTATAACCTTTAACTCTTTCTAGTGTTAGGTTTAACTTTTTAACTGTAATTATATCCTTAATTTTTACCAACAAGCTAAAGTTCACTTGTTTTATTTATTTCTTTGTCTTACAAAGTGGGATACTTTTTTTAATTTCTGCTATTGCTGCTGCACTATCTGATCTAATAACTATACTACTATAACTAGGTACCAACAAAACTGCTAGAAATACTGCTACTAATTCTGCTTTAGTTAATGATAGCCAATCTTCAGCTCTACTATAGCCTTTTTCTATTATCATATTTTTAATCTCATTAACTTGTACTCAACTGGTACTTATTTGTGCTTCATCATCCTTTAAACTTAGAGATCTGTCAGTGTATATTAGTGTTTCATCATTAGCTCTTTCTTTATTTCTTTGTAATTGTTCTAAAAGTAGGTTTTCTGTTGACTGGTTTAAGTTTTGTTACTCAATTAGTTTTATATCTAACTCCTTTACTTGTACTTAAAATAGTTGAACTTCTGTTTTCTCTATTACTGGCCTCTCTATGTCTATTATTTGCTAAAAATCTGCTATTGTTAAGAAGTAAGTTTTTTCTTTCTTCTTAACTAGAGAACTTGGAAGACGTGTAATAACTTTATTTTTCTTAATTTACATATATACTATATTATTATTTTCCAATTGGGTCTAAGTATATTTTCACAGTTTGGATCTAGCTGGTTTGATAAGTTTGCAATATTCCAGTAACTTGTAAGTACATTGTTTTTCTTTTTTTTCTCTACTCTTCTTATTTCTAGATTATTTTCTTTTCCTTTATACAAAACCCAGTCTTTTTTCCTTTTATCTTTCTTAATTACACTTTTTTTAAGAGCTATACTACTTTGTTTTGCTAATTTTTATTCTTTTGAAACTCTTGTCTAATACACTGATTACTTTGGTTTATATATATTGCTTTAACTAGTTCATTATATCAATTTGCAACTTTTCTTTTGCTTGTTTTATTCCAGAGAATTTTAATTTGTTGCCAGCTTTGTAGAAGTTTGTCTTTTGTATCTAATAGCTACTCTATATAAAATAGATTTAATTTTTTGAGATCTTTAACTAAGTGTGCTTTTTAGTATTTCTCTTATTGTAATACCTTCTTCAAGGATAAACCATGAATGTTCATTTATATCAAAGTTGATCTTCAACTCTTTAGCTTTGACCAAAACTGTACATGCTAAATTGTTTTACCAGATCTTATACAAACTATCATATTCATCATCTTCCCATAATATTTTATACAGCCTAGCATCAAAAAAGCCCTGTTTGATTTGTATTTGAGCTAATATACCTCTATTATTTACACTGTTAATTCTATTTTGTAGTGAGATTATTTGTTTTGTATATAGCTCTTGAACTAAGAAATTGCAGCTACCAATATTTTTGTGAGTTTTAATAAAATTTTCTGTTATTTTTGCTAGTCCTAGCTTGTTCTTAACAAATTTTATGTATAGATGCTGAATTTTTTGTAATAAGATTTCACTTAGCTTGGACACTTACAAAATGTAACTTGATTTTGGTATTAGCACTATATTATTAATATATACCAACTAGCTAATTGTCATCATCTTTTACTGTAAAGTAAGTATTTTTGTCGAATAATCTCTTTTGCTTTATTTTTAATTAAAATCTTTTTTATTCTGCTGCTGTACTATATTTCTAATATTTTAACTACTTTATTGATCTTGGTTGCTTTAACTTTGTATTAATTAATCTGAATTGAATCTTTATTACTTTTCCTCTTGTTCATAATTATTAGTTTACACTTGTTTTTATTAATCTGAATACCATTAATTGTAAAAAATTCTTTAGCTATTTTTATAATATTTTCCTTCTCTAGCTTGCTTTTCACAATTCATATCATATCATTAGTATACGCTATTGCTGCTTGATAAACTCTTTGAACTTTGACTACATTGGTGCTAAGACAATGTGAAACTTGAACTTCAGTTTTATAATCTAGTCTTGTGTTTTTTTTGTACTTTAACTAGCAGTAAATTATAAAAAATTTGCCAAATTATTGGTGATATCACCTCACTCTGATCTATTCTATCTTTCACTATGAAGGAGTCTGATAGACTGATATTGGTAATTACACTTATACGTTACTTGTAAAATAGATTTAAAATAAATTTGATCTCTTTTTCTGGTATTTTAATTCTTATTAATACTAGTTTAAGAGGTCTAATGATACTGAGTCATATGCTTTTTGCATATCTTAAAAAAGGATCTATATTTCTTTGTTTTTTTTCCTTTACATTCTTCATTAATGCATTCATTATTTGGACTAGGTCTTCAGTTAAGACTCCTAGAAGAGCAGCATAATTTGGATCTTTAAAAATCTTCTTGTCTCTAATTATTTTTGTGAGATGTTTTGTATAAATTTTAATAATACACTTTCTAAACTTTAGCTAGATTAAGTTCCTAGTCTAAGCCTTTGGAGATTGGATACAACTAAGCTATTTTTTACTTTTGTGGTATTTCTCTTTTTTGAAAATACAAATTTACAAAATATCTAAAAATGCTATATGTTTTTGCATTTGCCTTCTTGATGAGGGTATAGCTAATACCTGATATACTAGGAGCTAGACTGTTTTTAACTTTTTTTAACATTTGGTTCTAGTCTTTTTTTTTAATTTTTTCTTCTAAAGGTTTATACCAGTTCTCCTGGATTCTATCTTGTTATCTATAAATTTCACTCTAGCTACTTTTAAAAAGCTCTATATATGTTTTCTATTTTTGAAACTGATCTTGAAAGTGCTTATTAGTTTTTTTCAAAACTTTATCAGGGTTTGTTATAAGTCTTGTTGTATTATTTTCTTCTATAAGCAAGTAATTAATTTAGATTTTCTTGTATAGTCTCTCTAATAAGCTCAAAATTATTTTCTCTTGTTCATATATTATTCTTTCGCATCTAATATTAGTATATTTAAGTATTTCATCTTTCTTGGTTTTTTCTTTCTTGACAAGCCAGCAAGATTTTAATATTTTTTACTAGCCCTTAATATTATCGATTGTTTCTGTATTTGTCATATCTTTGATTAAAAGAATATTTGTCTCTTGTCTTTCATTCATTCCTTTAATTGTATCATTAACTTCTTCTTAATTGGGAGTTGTCAAACAATTTATATCTTTTAAATTTTATAAAATTTTACTAAGCTTAATAGTATCTTGCAGCAAAAAGGATTGTTCTTTGTCAAACTTCTTCTTTTTGCTTGTAATTGTATTAGAAATTTTTTTAAAAGGTATATTTTTATTTGCTATCTGAATTATTTCTTTAGCTATTGCATTTTAGCAATTATCTATTTGATTCAAGGGCTCTTAAATAGTGCTGTTTTTCTAATTTAACATCTTTTGGATACTTTTTTTGCTTTTCAAATAATTCTATAAGTCTTGTTTGTAATTTTCCTAATTATTTTAAGAGGTTTTGTCATATATAAACACTTTTCATAGAAATTTTTTCTTTTTAATTTGGGCTGCTTGAGTAAATTGTACTAGATTTACTAGTATAAGTTTGGTGAAGATTAGACTGTAATTACTGTTTATAATAAAGGTTACTTTTTGTAACTCAGCATTTGTATAGCAATAAATAGGTTTTCTGAAACCCATATTTGATCAATTCTTATTTTTTTGGTTACCATTTGATTATGTGAAAGCTTTGGCATATGGATTTAGAATTTAAAAGGTATCATAAAAATCTTGGTTTTTTAGCCATTTGTATAGTTGCAGTTTCCTTTTGTTTGTTGTTGAACCAACACTTAATTGGTCTAATTCTAAATTTAGTATATAGTTAAAATCTCCTATTATTATAAACTGTGAGACTAATTTCCTTTTTATAAATTTTTATATAACTTGCTTTTGTATCCTTTTCTCCTGCTTTTATTATTTGGTGTAGAGTTCCTATCCATTATCCATTTATCCATTTATCTATTAGATATTCAGATTTGAATTTATTCAGATATCTGGTTTACTATTGATATCCAGATAATTATCTGAATTTTTGTCAGATTATCTAGATACCAATAATAAATAGATATCTGGATAAATTCAGATATGGATAAATAGATGATGGATTTATCCAGATTGGATCTCTAATTTGGTGGAATATATAACTTTATAATTGTTATCTCTAGTTGTTTAAAGAAAAGTATTGCTTTTATTATATTTTTATCTATATACATAACTCTTACTGTGTGTTCTGTCCAGTTCTTTCTTATTAGAAACTCTACTCCAGAACCTTTTTTTTTGTCCTTATTTGCATCTGACCAGAAGCTTATAAACTGGTCTCCTGAAACTTCTTTAACTAGATATTGACTCTCTTTATTTGTTATATTTTACTCTGCTAATTTTATTATACCAATATCTTCTTCTTTAGCCCACTCTAATAACCCTGTTAACTTAATATGTCCTTCACTTTTAATCTTGTTAATATTATGACATGCTATCTAAAATTAAATCTATTGTTTGTTTTTTGGTTACTTTATACAAGCTGATAAGCTTGCTCTTATTCTTGTTGATACTTATAGCAACTTTTAAAAAAAATTTAAAAGATTTTCTCTCAAATTAGAGAAGCTTGTCAGTCTGCTTTTTAGCATATTTAGTCTTTCTAATATTTTTTGAAGTAACAAAATTTGGTCAATTTTTCTGTCTTTCCTTTTGGTTTTTTTAGTTTTTTTTCTTTCTTTTATCTAGTTTTATTCTGTTGAAACTAGTTGCACATTTATTACTAATATCTCTCAGGGGTCTTTTAATATTAGTTTGAGGTCTGCAGTTGTTATTGCTCTTATTAACTTCTCTATACTTGCTAGAATCAATTTTAAATTTCTATTCTTAGTACTTTGTTTAATATATATATATTCTGCTAATTTTTTTCTAATTTGTGTTTCTACTTCATTTGATAATCTTTTTCTTTTGTGTAAGCCCTTGACTTCTCTTTGGTATAGGAATGGGCTATCAAAAAAGTCACTTATTTTTGAATTTTCTGTACTTGGATACCATATAAGCTTAGTATTGAAGTAATAAAAAACACAGTTTTGGGTGATTGCAAGTTCTTCTTTTAATTTGAAGTATATATAAGCTTTTTTTTTGATTTTCGTTACTATTACTTAAAATATAAACTGCTTAAACTTTATACTTCTTAAGTTGATGTAGAAGAAGACTATCATATACTGTTGTTAGAATATTAAAAACTACACTTCTGAATTTCTTTCTTTCTTCTAGTTCTGTAATGTCAAATTTGCCAGGTGTAATTCTGTATATTTTGTCTTGTTCTAAATAAAGTGACCAACTTTTCTTTATTGCTTTTTTTTTTTTGCTTAAAGTTTGGCAAAATTTTTATATATACAGCCTTGCTGCAATAGTTACTATACTGAAAAACTAAAATATAACTTAATTGATATTGCACTTGTCTTTTTAGATAGGTTCTATAAGGTAAAGAAGTATACAGAAATATGTACTTGTTTTTGAAAATAAATTTTGCTTTTTGAAGCCCAGATTGAATTGTATATATCTTTATATTTTTTGTGTTTTTTGTTGTCTTTTAGTATTGTAACTTTTGCATTATCTTGAGATTTTCTTTCTATTGCTTTAGTCAGACCATAGTCCAATATACTACACTCTTCTTGTATTAATATATTTTTAATTGCTTCTATATTTTCCTTAGTATATGTAGTTACTTCATGTTCTGCAAGATTTTGTTTGCAAGGATTATTTTGTGATTTTATTTTAGTATTGCTAATAATGTTATTGGTTATAGCAATTAGTACTATTGGTATATTTTCTATAAGAATTGGCTTAGTTTGGATTCTGCTCAGATTACCCTTATTTAGTACTAAATTTTGTCTTTTGATATTTACTATTGAGTTTTCTTTATCGATTTCTATACTATTATTATTTTCTTCTTTAAATACTTCTACGAGTTGCGAAGCTATTATGTCTGTAGAAATAGCTTTAGTTTTGCCTTAACTATTGCTTTCTTGAGAGTGCTTACTAACTGTGTTGTCAAATTGTAGCTTTGTATCACTAGAATAATTTAACAAAATTTCTTCCTTTTTTGTTATTATTTGATCTTTTGCTTTCTTGTATTGGGCATAGTTATAGTGTTGTAAAACATTATATATAATAGCAATGAGATATATTTCACTAGTTTTTAGGTATTTAACTACATTCTTATCTTCTTCGTAGATAAATGCATTTTTTCTTTCTTGTACTGTAGATCTATCCTCTTGTGGCTTATTAAAAAAGTCTTTGAAATTAATAAGTTCTAGCATTTGGTATGTAGTATTAGTTTGGTATATTTTACACGTGTTTGTTTATTTTTGTTTGCTTGTTTATACATGTATTTGTTGTTGTGTTGTTTGTTTATCTACTAGTATCTACTTTGTTTGCTTATATGCCTAATATAGATAGATTTGTTTGTTTTGCTAGTTTGTAATCTGCAAAATATAGTCAAAGCAAATTATCTAATTTTTTAAAAAAAATTTTTTTAACAAAAGTTTTGGTCAAAAAGTTGTATTTTTTTAAAAGTAGGCTCCCAAGGCTATAAAACAAAAAGTTACTCTAACAAACTTAAGTTGTTTTTCTCTGTTCTATCTTTGAGCTTAGAGCTAGACTAGTTGTTAACTTAGTACAATTTTGTTTAAATCCTGATTTCTCTTTAGTTCTAGTTTTGGTTTGGACAATTAGCAGAAAGACCTATAGTGATACTTTCTATATTATTATAATTATATCTATATATTTAATTCTTATTATTATATATTTAATATTTATATAATTAAACCTGCTTAATAAAAGCAAGAACCATTTTAGATCAAATCTATATTAAGATATATAGCATGAAATTCACAAAATAAATAAGTTTGAATACTTGCTAATAATAAGTTATATATATATATATATATTTTTTTTTTTTTTTTTTTTTTTTATGTTAAAGGTGAGACCTTGCTCTTATCTTTATTAGATTTAACCCGGAAGAGGTAGACAAACACAGTTCTCTAACGCATAACCTGAGTACTGCTACTTCTTGCGGAACCGTGAGAGCTGGGTATACGGTGAGCGCCCTTGTAAAAGACAACTCAGAGGTGTCACTTTCAATATCCTCAAACTCCTG
>CAJVPU010000075.1:0-25384 GCA_910591775.1 Dentiscutata heterogama | reverse complement strand
GAAAGACCTACCAGCAAACTTATTAATAATCTAGCTTAGAAAATACAACAAATGGCCATTAACTATAAAAGTTAATGCCAGTCAGATAATATGATAATGCCGGCCAGATAATTTTACCTGGGATCATATTAAAAATCCCGCGCGGAATCACGCGCGGGATCACGCGCGGATCACGCGCGTGTCCATCTCTAATTCGAAGCCTACCACTCAAGGTTTTAGAGTCTTGAGGTTGCCGAATATACACTATCCTGTGTACCAGATAGCTTGTTAGATTAGTTTTAGGTTAAAGTTTATTGGTCACCCTATCACAACGTACGTGGCACATCACTATACTTGACCCACCACACCCACCTTATAAATCCGTTCACTAAATAATCTGCCAGTTGTCATGCGTAATAAGTTGAATGTGCCTCACCATAGCGTAGGCAAAAAAAAAAAAAAAGTAGAATGCGCCACACCATAGCGTGGGCTCGTACTTTCAATCCTCATTTTATACTTCGTCACGTGAGCAAGACCACGTAAACATATTGATAAAGAACGCATAAAATAACAAATTGTTAAAGAAAATGTAATAGAAATTAAAGAGCACAATGTATGTCATGACGGAAGAGAAAGTAGTGAAGTGGATCACTACTCCCATCATGTATCTTCATAATGTTTATTAAAGAGATCCGAGCGAGAATAATGAAATATATGGGTTAGAGTGTAACTTTTGAGTTTAATGAGCATGTAAGATATTAAAACTAAAAAAAAATAGGCTTTATCATTTCTTCTCCAATGTAAGCAAGTTTGATTTCGATAAGTTAATTTATTTATTAATTACTACCGTATTTATAGAAAAATCAATTTTTACAGTTTAAAAAACTATTGGACGAATTAGTCGAGCTTCTTTGAAAATTCGTCTGATGATACAAACTTTACATTCGTTAATTGCATCTTCAACCTTCTGTGGGATGTAACAGTATCTTACTTTAAGTTTTATCTTGACCAGCACGTTCAGTCACTTGCTTGCACGGAGAAATTATTTTATAAAGTTTTCAACTGGATAAATTTGTGTCCCTTTATAGAGTCGTTGTTGCTCAGTTTCCCGATGCAAACTTTCTCGAAGTTTCATTTTCTAACTCATAATACCGATAGCTTTATTTTCTGACAAGACATATTTCCGACAGCCTATTGCGCTGATAAAAGTTTTCACAAAGTACATTTTTTCCAGTCAAACTAATTTCACGACAACTTGATTCTCAATATAAAAATAATAGTAGTCTAAAGTTTTTAATGTTTAGACAAATAGTAGTTGCAGATAAATGACTTATCGAAAAATTATTATCGATTAAATGATATTTCGGAAATTGAGATATCAAAATCATGACTTGTTAACAAAGACGATTGTCAATATTATGGCCTCGGTAAAATTTTAGAGAAATGGAATTCGGGAAATACGTACTCCGCACTTGAATTGGTTTTGTTACACTAACAAAAAATATACATACGGCTAGACATGGAAATTTTTCAAAATGATGATTTTGATAAAACAATACAAGTCAACAAATGAAACTAATCAAAAAATAATTACAGTTTTAATATTTTATATTTTACAGGTTAGATTCTTTACATAAGTTTAATAAATTTATTTAAAAAAAAAACTTTGGGCTTTTGAGTTTATAAATAAACAAACTTAGCCTCAAAAATTAATAATTATTATATTTTATTTAATATTTTTTTGAGGCTAAGTTTTAAATTATAAACTCAAAAACTCGAAGCTCAATATTTTTTATTATATGACTTGATTTTTTTGATTTAGCAATTATTAAAAGTTAATTATAATATTTTATAAATTTAGTCTAGCTTTAGTAAAATAGAATCGATATTAATATTAATATTGCATTATATTTAGTAAAACAAATTTAATATTAATATTAATATTGTTTAATCTCTGTAAAATTGAATTTTACGATCTTATTTATTGTTAATCATTTACTTAGGCACAATCTGCTTTTGAGTCACTTATAAAACTATTTATAAAAGCATATAACAATAAACTATCATTGTATTTAATTAGTTAATGGCTTGTAAATTGCTTATGAAACTGAACAAGAAGCCATATAATGTTTATAAATTATTGCATGTCTATAAACTGTAGCAAGTTAAGCCACTAATTTCAATTACTATTAGCTACACCTTCAATTTAATAAATTGATTTTTTTTATCTAACTTCAGATATTTTTTGATAATATGGGCTGCCATCAATAGAAATAAGCCAGATTAACATTTTAAAAAAATCAACACCTTAACTTCTACAGCCTATATCTTAATGAGTTTTTAAGTTATCTTGATGATTTAATAGTCAAAAGAAAGCTTACAATCTAAGCTTTCTTTTGAATTTTAAATAATTAAGATAACCCCAAACTCATTGAGATATGGGCTGTGGAAGTTAAGGTATTGATTTTTTTTAAATTATCAATCTACTTTATTTCTATTGATGGCAGCCCATATGATTGAAATTAGTAGCTTAACCTGTTTCAAATTATGGATGTGCTTAAATTATTTGTAAATTATTATTGCCTACAATTAGATTTAATAATTACAATATTCCACTAAACATTTATATCTAAATAAATTTCAATTCTAAGCAAAATGCAATAAAAAACAACTTTTATGTACTAGTAGGTCAAACAAAATACTATTATCAGATTATAATAACTTTATTTATGGCTTAGTTAATATATAGATATTTGAATATATTAAAAATTTGTTAACATTAATGTGATATCTTGTTACTAAAGTGCTAAAACTATATAATACTATGAAATTTTATTATATGTTATTACAGAATTACAGTATTTAGCACAACGATAATAATATTATATGATTATTAGAGATATGCAAATGATATGCAAATATGCTAGTGCATGAGGCACATAATCTTTAGATACAACAATATTTATTTATTTTACATTATCTTTTACAGCATTACGGCATTATGGCATTCTGGCATTACGGCACAACATAATTACAGCAAAAAATACGGCACATGCTGTTGCCACCAAATTAATTCCACCACCAACTATATCAGTAGGTATGAAACTCTTTATCGCTTGTTTCTATTTGGTTAAATTTTGATTAATTTATGCTATTGCAACCGTAGAGTCTAACTATACTCCATAAAAAATATTTGAAAAAACGTATCCCAACTTTCTCCAGATTATTATTCTATTATCTTTCCAAAAAAATTCTCATTTTTCAGAACAAACTATATATAAATTCCTGGTTATTTTCATATAATTCTGATAAATTCTAGGTAAAAATCAATTCAGATAAGATTAGGCTTCTAATTATAATAAAGTACAAAAGATTAAAAGTTGAATCTTACCCAAATTTGATTCCTAACCAAAACTTACCTAGATTCTATAGAAATAGCCAGGAATTTGTATATACTTTGTTCTGAAAAATGGACATTTTCTGGAAAGATAATGGAATGATAGTCTGGAGAAAATTGTGATATGTTTTTTAAAATTTTTTTATAGAATAATCACCAAAATAAGGTTTTTGCACTGCCTGTAGTAGTCATAGAGCCTAAATACAATATGAGGCCCTTGCATTGCTATTATAGCCACAGAGCCTAACTACAACATGAGGTCTGTTCACTGCTATCATAGTTGCAGAGCTTAATCACCATACATGAGGTTTTTGCACTGCTTGTGGCAGTTATAGAGCTTAATTACAACATGAGATTCTTGCATTAATATTGTATCTATGAAGCCTAATCATAATGTGTAATGCTTGTACTGCTATCATAGTTACAGAGCTTAATCTCCATACATGAGGGTCTTGTACTGCCTGTGACAGCCACCGAGTCTAATCACAACATGAGGTCTTTATATTGCTATCGCAGCCATAGAGCCTAATTACAACATGAGATCCTTGCACTATTATTGAGTAATGGTGCTTAATCACCCAACATGAGGTTTTTCACTGCCCATGGCGGCCATAGAGCCTAATTACATGAGATCCTTGCATTGCTATCGCATCCACAGAGCCAAATCACAATGTGAAATCCTTGTACTGCATGAGGTGTTGCACTGCCTGCGGCAGCCATAGAGTCTAATCACAAATGTAAGGTCCTTGCATGCTATTGCAGCTACAGAGCCTAATCACAACATGAGATCCTTGCACTGCTATTGTAGTTATGATGCAAACATGTGATCCTTACAGCCTGTAGCAGCCATAGAGCATGATCACAACATGAGTCCTTGCATTGCTATAGCAGCTACAGAGCCTAATCACAATGTAAAATCCTTGTATTGCTATTGTAGTCGCAGTGCTTTATCACCAAACATGAGATTCCCACCCATGGTGGCCATTAGGTATGAGTTTGGCTATGATTATTCATAGTCAATTTTTTAAATACTGATATGATTTTTTTATTTGAGCTTTTAATTAAGTTTTCAGAATTTAATTCTGTTCATCTTATTATATAAGTAGAAAGAATATTACTTTCTCTGAAACTCAGAATTTCAAAATTTGTTAATATTATAACTGGTTATTAATCAGCTATGACGTTAACAAATTTTAAAATTCAGAAAAAGTTTCATTCTTTTCACTTATAAACAGAATTTAATTCTGAACAACTTCAATTAAAAGCTCAAAAAAAAAAAAATCACACAATATTTTAGAAAATTAACTATGAATAATTGTAGCTATTTGCACTGATCCTATCTCTAGCAGCCATAGAGCCTAATTACACTATGAAATCCTTGTATTGCTACTGCAGCCACAGAGACTAATCGCAATGTGAGACCCTTGTATACTGCTATTATAGATGTGGATCCTATAAAAAAAGTTAAAATTATTCAGATTTTGTTTAGATTATTATTTTAATAATGAGTATTTTCCATAATAAAAATTTGAACTTTTTTTTTATAGAGGAGCTCAATCACCAAACATGAGACTTTTGCATTGCCTGCGGCAACCATAGAGCCTAATTACATGAGTATAGTTGCCATCCATATAATTATAACTATTGGTCCAAATTGGATATATCTGAAATTTTGTTCCAAATCCCAATTCATATAGTAAGTTTGAGACAAGTTTTCCAGCTTTAACTAGTCTCAAATAGTGGGCAATACTCTAGACAGTCCCAAAGTCCCAAACCAATTAGGTTTGGATAGCAACTATACACATGAAGTCCTTACACTGCTATCGCAGCCATGGAGGCTAATCACAATATGAAGTCCTTGCACTACATAATACAATATCAGATATAGTACACTCATCTCTAACTCTAAGCAACTCAAGTACCTAGTTTAACAACATTTAAATTTATTTAGATTTAAATCTGCAAAAAGAAAATTTTATTACTTGTTTATTAACAAAACTAATCTCAAAAATTTTTAAATTTTTAATTAGAAATTCTATTTTTAGTTTCAGCTATAACAATTATTAATTATTTTTTACTATTTTGCTCTCTTTATTTTTGATAATATTGTATATAAGTTTAAGCCACTTATTAATATCGATACTCAATAAATTAAACAAGCTTGTAAAAATTTTTTTAACTTATTCATTTCATTTGGTACATGTATAGTTAATATTAATTATTTAAATAACTTAAAAAATATTTGTATCACAATTATTACTCAAGTTCACAAATATTTACTAACAATTTTTATTAATTTGATATGCGATTATAAATTTACTAATTTCTTTAATCATTAAAATAATCTATCTCTACCATAGATTTTACAGTGTTTTAGATTGAGATTATATAATACTTTTATTAACCAAGTATTTAAATATACTATTTTAATTTCATATATATTAAATTCATTTATATCTGTAAATTTAATATATTATTATAAAGCAATCATTAAATAAAACAAAACAAATAATGTTTTATTCTTCTAATAACCTATAATATAAAACTAAATAATGCAAGTACTTTTACAACTATAATTTTATCTGCCTACAAACTATCATTACTTATTATAGTAAAACTAATACTAAATAAACTGCTATTTTATAAATATTGTAAAGTTATAACACAAACAACCCACTTAGTATTATCCTTGTTAAGTAAAGTATAATCATTATGTTTTATTAGATTTTATATGTGTTATTCTTCTGATCTATGTTTTTACAACTTATCCTTAATCTACTCCTCTCCAGTTATTCTTATGCTTTCTCCAATTTATTATTAAAATGATCATTTTTATATATCGGGGGCTGCTAGTAGAAACCAAGCAAATTGCTTTTAGTGAGTTTTTTTAAAATTTTAAATCAAAATATCTCAACAACTCTTAAACCAAACATGATAAATTTTTTTTTATTTTAATTCTATAACTACATAAAATTAAAATAAAAAAAAATTATCAAGTTTGGTTTGATAGTTGTTAAGATGTTTTATTTTAAAGTTTTAAAAAAATTTGCTTAGAAACAATTTGCTTGGTTTTTACTGGCACTCTCCATATTTACAACATACTCTTTCTAAACCTAATTTAAATATAGTATAATATATTATTAATTACAAAATAAATAAAATATGCTGAATTACTACAATAAATATAATCATAAAATATAGTACTCTGTAAAATCCATCGAATTTTGAATTTGAGTCAAATATTTGAAATTATTTGATCAAATTAATTAAGAATTTAACCAAATAATTTCAAATATTTGACTCAAACTCAAAATTTGGTTTGATTTTGCAGAGTACTAATAGAATATTCCTACCATACAATTATGATACAATTATAACCTATTGACAAAAATTAGTATAACACTATACAAACTTTGTGTCTGTGCTTCATACCCATTCTTAAATTTTTGGTTCAAACCTCTAGCTTTAATCATTTCACTAACAATCACTTCAAAGATACCACATTTTACCAACAAATTTATTTTACAGATAGTTAATTTACAAACAAGTTATTTCATTTCATTTAAAGCTCATTTTACAAAGTAATTCTAGTCATTGTTGTTAAGGTTAGTGCATTTTATGAAGAAAATTTATTAGTGAATTAAGCTGTTAATTAAATATACTGTTTACAAAATAAACTTGCCTGTTGTTAATGGTAAAAGTGCATAAAATCACTGCGAGAATTTTTCACAAAAAATTTGTCTTGAATTGTGAAAAAACATCACCACAAAGCTTCATAAAAGAAAAGAATAATTTAAATAAGCTTGTGGCCATGTCAAGCTGTCAAATTTTTATACCCATGAAAGAGATGAATTTGAGAAACCATATGATTGAGAATTGTAATAATGTGATGAACTTAAATTTAGTAATTTTGATCTTGTCACTCTAGCATGTAAAATTAACTATAAACTAGGCGCTTTAGTTGTTTAAAAGGAGTTAGAGATGAGTGTACTATATCTGATATTGTATTATGCAGTGCAAGAACTTCATATTGTAATTAGGCTCCATGGCTGTGATAGCAGTGCAAGGACTTTATATATATAGTTGCTGTCCAAACCTATTTGGTTTGGGACTTTGAGACCATCTAGAATATTAACCACTATTTGAGCTAGTTAAAGCTATGGAACTTGTCCAAAACTTATTGTATGAATTGGGATTTGGGACAAAATTTCAGATATATTCAATTTACCAATAGTTATAATTATTTAGATAGCAACTATACTCATGTGATTAGATACTATATTTGCTACAGGTAATGCAAGAATCTCATGTTTGGTGATTGAGCCCCCTATAAAAAAAAAGTTCAAATTTTTATTACAGAAAATACTCATTATATAAAATAATAATCTGAACAAAAAATCTAAATAGAATTTTAACTTGTTTTTATAGGATCTACAACTATAATAGCAGTACAAAGGTCTCATATTGCAATTAGGTTCTGCAGCTGCAGTAGCAATACAAGGACCTCATAGTGTGATTAGGCTCTATTGCTGCTAGAGATGAGTTTAGTTGCAAATAGCTACGATTATTCATATTCAATTTTCAAATATTGGGTATTTTTTTTTTTATGCTTTTAATTAAAGTTGATCAGAATTAAATTCTGGTTATCCTATCTTATAAGTGAAAAGAACAAAACTTTTTCTTAAACTAAGAATTTTAAAATTTGTCAATGTCATAACTAATTAATAACTGGTGGTTAATAACCAGTTATAACATTAACAAATTTTGAAATTCTGTTCCAGAGAAGGTATCATTCTTTTCACTTATAAGATGAGATAAATAGAATTTAATTCTGAAGAACTTTAATTAAAAGCTCAAATAGAAAAAAATATTTCAGTATTTAGAAAATCGACTATAAATAATCATAGCAACCGAACACATACCTAATGGCTGCTATAGGTAGTAAAGAATCTCATGTTTGGTGATAAAGCACTGCTACTATAATAGCAATACAAGAACTTTACCTTGTAATTAGACTTTGTGGCTGCTATAGCAATTCAAAGACCCATGTTCTATAGCTACCGCAGGATATAAGGATCTCATGTTTAGTATTAAGCACCATAACTCCAATAGCAGCACAAGAATCTCATGCTGTGATTAGGCTCTATAGCTGCAATAGTATGCAAGAACCTTATATTGTAATTATGCTCTATGGCTGCTGTAGACAGTGCAAGAACATTATGTTTGGTGATTAAGCACCATAACTACGATAGCAATGCAGGACCTCATGTTTAATTAGATTCTGTGGCTGCAAAGACCTCATATTGTGATTAGACTTTATAGCTGCAGTAGGCAGTACAAGATCTTATGCTGGACAATTAAGCTCTGCAACTATGATAGCATGCAAGAATCCACATTGTAATTAGGCTCTGTAGATACAATAGCAATGCAAGAATCTTGTGTGATTTGGCTTTATAGCTGCTGTGAGCAGTAATGAACCTCATGCTTGGTAATTAAGCACTATAACTACAATAGGATGTGATAGCAATGTAAGAACCGTATGTTATAATTAGGCTCTATGGCTATCGCAAGCAGCGCAAGACTCTTATGTTTAGTGATTAAGCTCTGCAACTATAATAGGAGTGCACAGTGTGAAAAGGTCGATTGTATTAGAAATAAATTTTTAATTTATTGGTGAGTCAGATATATACAAGTTTGAAGAAATTGGTATACTTATGAATAAATTGATCAATGCTGAGGCAGCTTCAGTTAATTTTTACAACTTTACCCAAATTTAGTTAGCATTAGTATAGTGTACTTATTTCCTTTCTGTTACTTATATTAGTAACATAAGTGCCACTAATTCTACAAATAACACTTTACCTCTTAATAACATTTTACCAATAAATAGCACTTCTTTCACAAATGTCACTAATAACACTAATATTATTTATAGAATTAATGCTATTTTGCTAATAAGTTCAACTTCCAAACCTGTATTATCATAGAAATGTAAAACTATAAATATGTCTCTTGACTTCACAATAAAGTAGCTAGCTGAGAGCTCAGATAAACTTAGAGTTAGTATAACTTAATAGAGTTTAACTCAATTAAGAGTCTGCTATTCTGACTTTAATATTTTGTTAATTACTCCTGATAAGTGAATCTTATAATTTCATGACCCTGAATTAGAGCTTCATGACATAGTCTAGAACTCTATTTAGCCCTAATAGCTTAGACCAAGTTTCTCACACCTTCTTTCTGCCTTCTAGTATTAGAGTTCAAATAGAGTTGATTGTTAGTGTGTTTATTTGGATTATATTAGTATAGTTTGATATCTGTATCACCTATATTTTTCCAAGCCGATCCAGTTTAACCCTTTTCAACAGACCTTACATTGTGGCTAGGCTCTGTAGTTGTAATAGCAATACAAGAGTCAAATATTGTATTTAGGCTCTATAACTACTGCAGGCAGTGCAAGAACCTTTTTTTTGATGATTAACTACTACAACTACGATAGCAGTACAAGGACATTAGGCAGCATCCATAATTTATGTTAAACCAGTACTGTATTATATAGAAATAGAAATCTTGATGATAATACCAGTAGTATTATTTTTGTATTATCTTTAAGATTTCTATAACAATACTAGTTTAACATAAATTATGGATGCTGCTTTATAGTTAGGCACCATGGCTGCAATAGTATAAATTAATCAAAATTCAACCAAATAGAAACCAACGATAATGATTTTTATACTTACTGAATATGGTTAAGTATAGTGCATAGTTTAAAAAAATTTTTTTTTTAAAACAAAAGAAACTACATATTATATAATCTACCCTAAGCCATACCTTATTAAAAAAAAAGATAATGAAAACATTTTCCTGCTAAATCCCATGTAATATTGTCTATGTATACTTTATTTACAATTTAGTTAGGCGGCATCTATAATTTATGTTAAACCAGTATTGTTATAGAAATATTGAAGAAAATACAAAAATAATACCATATAATATTGTTATCAAGGTCACTATTTCTATACAATATAGTATTGATTTAATGTAAATTATGGACACTGCCTTATATTTACAATTTAACAAATCAGAAGAATAGAAATCTATAAAGCACAGATCAATTAACGAAGCACAAGGTGAAAAGTTTTATTTAAAGAGATTCTACAAATGTATGTATATACAATAAGTAAACAGAGGTCTGTCTGATTGAATTTAAACAGTGCTACTCACTGTAGCTAATTACTCAATAATAACTGGTACTGTACATATTTAAGATGTGCTATAAAAAGAAAATAGTATGTAAATATTATCATTATTAGGTTTAACTAATAAGACACATGAGCGATAAACATAAAGTTTACTATTGTAAATATATTTTTAGTATGCAAATTCAAAATAAAGTTTCGTAGCAATACATATATTGAATTATGAAATCAAAGGTTGATTTAACTTATTGAATCTTATAAATACAACCCAAATATGATAAAAATTTTTTGGGGGCATGCTCTAGATCAGATCAGATCAGATCAGACCTGCACAATACAACATTGCCTGCTCATAATATATATAAGAAAAAGATCAAGATCAAGATAATATAAAATTTTTTAATGAAAATCCTTTTTATTTTAACTTAAAAGGAAATGTGGTGGATCATGAGTAAGGTCGCATCTAATAAATAGGGATGTTAATTGGTCCTTTGGGATCAAATTCTAATCAGTCCTTACTAATTCTTTAAAGATAGGTAAGAACTCAATCCTTAAATTACATGAGAGCTATATAGAACTCAGATCCTGGATCGATCATAGGACTTAGTCTCTTCAAAAATCCTAGAACCCAGTCTCTTTAAGAATTTTAGATATCTGTGTTAGATGTCGTTAGAACAGCCCTCTGTCTTTGCCTTGTATCACTGGTAAGGAATATTTTTAAGACATATGCCTTGATTTTGGATAGTTTATAGTCTTTAGTTTGTGTATTTGATGATAAGAGGTATGATTTTAAGATCTTTTTAACAGAAAAGTAGCATGTTTAAGGCCGTAAGAAGTTAACCATTTCTGGATTTAAATAACTATAGGTGAGCAAACTTACATTATAGAAGTTAAATCACTGAGTATTTAATAATAAGAGAAGTATACTCACACTTCTAACTAACTTAGTTTGTTGACGCTTTTGACTGACTTTGTTATAATTTGGGAAATTTTAAATAGCATCAAAGGTGGTGGTGCGCCTTACATATTTCTCACTAATGACAAAATTGTTTATCTCTGTATTAAGAATAAAATAATGGATAAGTTAAGCTTATAAAAGTTAATTCAATTTGTATTTAATAATAAAAGAAGTGTAATTTACACATGTTGATTACTTTTATCTTATCAGCTTGCATAAAAGAAATTTTAATCAGTAAATGAATCATTTTTTAAGTAATAACAGTGTTCTTGTTTCAAAATAAACTATCATATTTTTTAATATAAAAGCTAGAAATCTAATATTTATCAAGTTAGATTTTTAATAACAAAGGCAATAGCCTTCTCTAGTGTAGTAATAGAGGTGATATACCTTCCCTAGTGTAGTTATAAAGGTGATATGGCTTCTCTATATAATAATGTAACAGAGACAAAATGCTTTCTCTAGTGTAATAATGCCTTTTTTAGTGTAGTTATAAAGATGAATATGCCTTTTCTAGTGTAGTATAGTAACAAAGACAGTATATAACAAAGGCAATATGCCTTTTCTAGCATAGTTATAAAGGTGAATATGACTTCTCCAGTGTAGTGTAGTAACAAAAACAGTATGTAACAAAAACAATATGTCTTCCCTAGTGTAGTTATAAGGTAAATATGCCTTCCCCAGTGTAGTGTAGTAACAAAGACAATATGTCTTTCCCAGTGCAATAATGCGTGTAGTAAAAAAGCTAGTATAAAGTTTTCAGTGAACAAAAGCCATATATCTTAACAAGTAATGTGTTTAAATTTTATTTAAAAACCTTATGCAAAAAAAAAAAGTAAAAAAAAAAATCATGGCAACAAACAAATTTGAATTTTTTACTGAAACAAATCAATTTGAATTTGAAATAAATCAATTTGAATCTAAAACAAATCAATTCGAATTTGAATTTGTAGATAAAGAAACCTCTAGTAAAGAAACTGCTACTAGTGATGAAATCATATCCTTGTCCCCAGAAAATGTAAAAAATATACACAAAAAAAAAATAAATATTGCATTCGCAAATAACCGAGCACCTGTTAGAGATTACCTTTCATCAATCAAAGATGATTGAGATAATATATGCAAACTATATAAGCAAAAATTTGGTAACCAGACCACAATATCAACCATTAATCAGCATTTTCAAAATTTTTACTTGCAGAGTTTATTAGTAAATTTTGACAACTTGACCCTTATAGCCCAAACAACAAATATAAAGTGGACATTTTAAACAATAAACTTTTAAAATAGATAGTTGTCAATTAACAATCATTTTTATTAGCAGAAAATAAAGAATTTAATAATTTTTTAAAGGAACTCAATCCTCGTTATAGGCTTCTGTGTTAGCAGACACTCTCAACTAGGGTTGGCCAAGATTATATTAAAAATAAAATTAAAATTAAAATTTTTTTAAATACAATTCAATCAAAAATCTCAATTACAATAGATGGGTGGACCTCTTGTACCCAACAACCCTACATCACTATAACTGCACATTGGATAAATTCTGATTAGAAAATGAATCATATCATACTTGACCTTATTCCATTTAATGAAACCCATACCGCAATCAACCAATCTGATGCGATCATTGAAATTTTAAAGAAAATGGATTTTAGCCAAAAGCTTTTAGAAATTAAAAATGACAATGCTGCTAATATGCTTGCAATAAGGTGTATTCTAAAAGAAAAAATTAGTGATAAATTTAGTAATCATAATGTATAGCATTTTTTCTATAGTGCATATATTCTCAACATTATTGTCAAGGAAGGAATAAAATTAATTAGTAAAGAAATTTTCAAGGCATGGAAGTTCTCCATAAAACTTTAAAACTCTTAGTCATTTATTTGTGAATTAAAAAAAATTTTGAGATGAAAAAAGTATTATTTTTAATACCTAAAACCGATATCAATACGAGATAGAATAGCATGTATATCATGTTAGAAAAACTTCAACGAATTTATCCTATGACCAATATCCTTGTAGCAAGCAACCAAACTCTAAAACCAAGCTATTCCAATGATCAAGAATAGAATATTATTGTTGTTAGTAATGCTAATTTAAAATTTTTTTTTTTAATATTCAACTCTAATAAGTATGAATTACAGGATCTGTTAATACTTCTTGAATTTATATATTATGTGACTGTAATGATATTTTCATCAACACTTCCTACTCAAAGTGACCTTCATATAGTATTACATAGCCAAATTATGTATTTAAATAATAATGAAACCTAGAGGTTAATACATAGCATGCTGTAGTCAGTACAATGAAAACAAAGTTTGCATCATATTGGGTTTACTTGAATGAGTTGTCAACAATTTTAGGCCTTCTTAATCCATATAATAAGCTCTCAACCTATGTAATAAATAAACATGAACAAGCTATTAATATGCTTCATGAAGTGTACAAAAAGTATAAACCAGCCAAAGAAAATAAATTACTATCACAACCTGCTACTAAATTAACATGTGATCTTTTTCACAATTTTATGAATTGCTATCAAGTTAACAAGAATAGGTGTGAAATAACAACCTACTTATCTGAGTCTAAAACTGAAGCTGAACCACTGCTATAGTAGAAAGCAAATTCTAAACAATATCTAACTCTTTCTTGCATCGCAATAGATTTTCTCACTGTGCAAGCCACTAGCATTGCTAGTGAGCAAGCTTTCTCTGTTACCAAATATATGATCTCTCCAATCTAAAATCGAATAAATCTTGAAATGGCACATGCATCATTGTGCTTGAAAAGCTGGTACACTGAACTAGGTAAAATTTTAAATGAAGAGGTAAATGAAGCAAGTGAAGAGGTTACTATCTAATGCTAATAAATAAGTTTTTTTTTTTTTATATATAATTTTTTTATATAAATTTTTTTTTATTTTTTTTTATAAAAGTTATTTTTTTTAATATATATTTTCTGTTATATATACAGTATATATATATATAATATATATATACATATAAATTTTATAAATTTTTTTTTATGTAAAAAAATTGTATACGTAATAAAGTCATTGTTTTGACGAAAGAAATAAAATTTGGCTTAATGGTTAATTTGATTAGATGAACCTGTTAAGAATTGTAATTCAGGACCCAGTTCTGGGATCGATTAATTAACAGTTTTTATTAATAGATCCAGGACTGTCCTAATAGATCCTGAGATCGGACCAGACCAGATTTACAATTTAACATCCCTACCAATAAATAAGATATTTAATATCTAATCTTAAACTTTATTGAAAATGATCTATAATATACAGACAAAGAAAGATTGAAGGGAGTTAATAAAATTACATGACAGTTTCATATTTTTATACAAGCAACATGCATATATATTTGGCAAACATGGAAGATTATTATTCATATTAGGTAATTTGATAATAAACACATTAGAAAGAGATTTGCAGATTGATTTTAAGAATAACCAAATATACATATAAATCATCATCACTACAGCATTACTATTAGAAAACACAAGCAAGTTTTATTTAATATCAAAAAAAAAAAATAAGTAAAGAATAGTGTAATTTTACCTTAAAATTTACCACAAAGTAGGTTTTTTTTTCATTGTTTTATACAAGTATTTATTTTAAGCAATCTTAAAAATGAAGATAATAAATAAATTATTAAAAAAAAGAATTAAAAATTTTTTATAACAAATCAAAAAAGTTAAAAGTATTAGAAAGAAATTAGAAATTATTTTAATACTTAAATAAATATTATTTTACATAGATCAAATTTTCTTTTGTAAGCAAATTGCAAAAGTATTTATTCATGTAATGTTTAAAACATTATAAATACAACCTGAATATGATAAAAAATTTTTGGGGGCATGCTCAGAGCTATCAAGATAATCGGCACATGTAGCTCATATAGCGCATATAAGATTATAAACTTGATTGGAAGTGATCTGCTATATGCTGACAGAGAAATTTGAGAGGGGGCCAGTTTTTGCTGCCTTGTAAAATGGTTGGTTGTACAGTATTCTCTGAAAGTTTATCATCATTACACAAAATATAATTTAACGATTAGTTTGTTATATTTAATAGATATACTATTTCTGCTATATCATTAACTTAGATTTGGACTTTTTGTATACGTAATAGTGTTAAACATTTGGAGGATACTGTAATTAGTTTCACAAGTTTGCATACAATATCTATTTGCATAAAATTATATATTTTTCATGTAAGCGTGATAAACTTTCGGAGAATACATACATCCGCAGTTTATAATAAAGTTGTTTTTTAATCACACTATATACCCTTAGCCTTGCCAAATAGTATATGCCTCACCATTATTGTGTGTACTGTGTGTAGAAATGTGCCATATATATTATTTCATCAACAATCACTTTATAGACACTTGTTTCTATCAAAATCAATAGCCTGAGAAATCTAATAAAAATTAATCTACCAGGTCTGTTCCACTATATAACTTTAAAAGTTGATGATTTTAAATCTGATAACCTCTCAATAATAATACAAAGTTTGTTCACTGCATATATATTTTAAAAGGTCCACAGTATATTGTACAGAATTGTATAATGCATCATGCAATATAATATTGCATTATGTGATGCAAAGCCAAAAAACTTGCATTTGCTCATCTTTAACTGTGGGAGTGGTGATTTTTTTGTATGTAACCACCAATACTATTAATTAATCATCTGTAAAACAAGCTTGTCAGCAAAATAAGTGCTGATGAAATAGGTGTCTTTGAAGTGATTATCGTTGAAATATGTTTGTGCCAATTCATATTCTTTTTTTGTAGGGCACAAGTATGTGAGACTCAAAATATCCTAATTATCTATAACAGGAGGAAACGTCCAAATATAGATATGATTTTTATTCTTGTAATACAGATCATTCATTGTATCAACCAGTCAAAATATCACTACGGGATTAGTCAACCAATCAAATTGTGAAATTTATAAAAAATGAAACTGTGGAATTCAAGGTGATTCAAAAAACATGTTATAAAGCAAAGTGAGAGCTCAAGTTTATTTAATCATTTTCAATATTCATAGAAAAGATAAGTCAAACAAGCCTTTCAAAAAAGTATTGTAAAATAATATAAAAAATTTTTTTATCAATTGTGTAATGGGCTTACACATCGATCTACATGTCCGGGTTAATTTAGCCAAATTAGTTATACAAGTAGTGTGTTTGAGTATTCAGTAAATATTTGTTCTATTGTTATGATTGATTGTGTTTATAAATCATAACTTTGCCTTTTTTGGGTTTCTGAGTTTCAATCATTTCATGGTGAAGTCTCATAAATCATGCTCAATTAAGCATACAAATTCTTGGTTTTTGAGTAACTCCAATAATCCATAATCGTTAATTTTTCTTAGTGTCAGATTTCCTTTTAGTTTCTTTGAAATATTCATTCGGTCTTGTGGGTCAAATATTTCTAAGTATTTGTAACTGTAGTGCACATTTAGTATTTTGTTTATACAGTTTATTTTACTTTGTATCTGATTTTTCCTGTATTCTAATTGTTTTCTATATTTTTCAAATTGAAGTATTTCTCGTCATGTTGTAGTTTCTATTTGTTTTGGATGCGCTAAATATTCTTGGTGTGTCATAGCTAGTATATGTTCTCTGATTTCTTCTTCATCTACAAGGCTTTCTATATCTTCAAAACAATATTTTGCTTGTTTACTATTAGTATATGCCTGTTCTAAATTCCTATATTCTTCACAGTTTTCATAGTATCTATGTATTTTATTGAAAATAAAGTCGAGTGGTTGCTTGATCATGGGTATCAATGGTAACTGTATTGCTTTGTCATAAATATAGTATTTTATTCTGATGCATTTTCTGGTTCAGTCTGTTTTAAAGTTGTTCCAATATTTGATGGATAAATAAATACAGTTCTTCATATTTTGTAAGTTGCTTTGTCTGGTAGGCAATATTTTTCTGCTACCCATTCTTGTGAGCTTATTTTAAACTCGGTCAATACTTTGATTAATTGTGATTTATCTAGTAATATATTTGATTCTTCTAAAGCTTCTCATGTGGCTATAACTTCTTCAGATTCACATGGTCTTCCTAATTTATCTAATTCGCCTTTTCCTCCCATTCCTTAGTAGTTTCCATAAAATATTTTCAGAGGATTATTTCTTTGTAATAATGCTATTTGATATCCTCTTGAAGGGTGGTATCTGAATAATGCTGTCTGAACTATATATTGGATTGGTAGGTTAAGGTGATTAATTAGTGATTGTGCTATAAATTCTAAATTTCTGCATGTAAAACAAGTGTCATAGTATATTTCTTGGTTTCTGTTAATTATTTCTTTATATTCTTCTATATTGTTGAAATTGTTGCAAGTAGTGCATTTTCAAAGTATGCCATACTCTGGATCTTCAATTATTGGTAACTGTTCTATTTTTGTTTAGTTGTTTAATAGTATACTCTATTATTTCAATATTTTCAAGCTCCTTTTTAGATTGTTCTATTTCTTGTTGTAGAGCTTTAGATTTCTTTAGTTTATATGCTTGAGTTTGTACATGTCTTCTGTAGTCTCAGTCAATTTGATTACACTGATAACAATATTGTAATTCTATTATACTATTAATCTTTTTAATTTTCTTTTCGAAATATTCTTTTGCAAGATATCTTTTGCACTTTGGGCAACATTTCTTTTTGTTATTTGTTTCTAAAATTGGTTTTGAAGGTATATAGTTTTGGTAGTACTTTATTCTACACTCTTGGCAGGATTTGAGTTTTTTGTGGTCTTTAACAAATTCTTCAGAGGTTTTTCTTTTGAATAAATAACACAGCTAATTAAATAATTGTAGGAAAATGTTCTGTTATTGTTTATAATTTCTACAGATCTTTGTTGTTTTTGTTGTTCTAGTTTAAGTTTATATTTGTCACAGATTTTGCTAATGCTTCCTGATTTATTGGGAATAGTATATGTTCTCTTGGGTGTTCTGCACTTGGTATACTTCTTGATATTCTTGTTGTGATACTTCATATATTTCTTTATTAATTTGTTCAATAATAGCTTGTCTTGCACTTGTTATTTGTAGATTTGTTTAGTATCATTTAGAATTATGTCCTGAGTTCGCACTATGAGTTCTATACTTAATGCAGGTTCGATATAATATTTCAGTTTGTTTTTCTCCAAATGCTTCTTTTGGTTTCTTAATTCTGCACCTTGAGCACTTTATTTGTATAGGTTAGTTCCTAATATTTTCTTTTTTATTTTTTCTTTGAATTTGATATTCTTTCTGATATTCATTTTTTTGGGCTCTTGTCTCTACAGTATATACAAGTTCTGTTTATTCACTTTTTTCTTTAAAGTCTTCTGGGTAATTTCTATATTTTTAACACATTGAACAGTACTGGTATTGTAATTCTGGTCCTGTTATTATTGAGTTATAGAATATAAAATTGTATTCCTGTTGTTGGTTCATTCTTTACTTCTTCTGGGTTATTAGTAATAATTCTTCTACTGCTTCTATTTGTATCTTATGTTTCTCTGCATTGTCTTTACTAAATTGTTCAAATCTTGTAATTCTCTTTTGCCACACTTCTGAAACTGAATATTTATATTCCTGTATGTATTGTGGTTGTTTTAATTCTCTATTTAATAATTCTTTCACTTCTGTTAAGTTTTTGAAAATTAGTTGGTAAAGGCTTACAGCATTTCCTGATATCCATGGTATGAATACTTGTTGATGATATTCTTTTATTAATTTAATAACTTTTTTTTTTGGTGGTGTTTGGCTATCTCTCTACTTATATCATTTAGCCTTTCGTCTTAATTCTGCAACTTTTGACTAGTTAATATTAGAGTTACTGTGTCATTTTCTGTATATTATTCTAAATGAGAGGTATAAGAGTATGAGTTTGTATCATTCTTTTTTGTTAGTTTTTGTGACGTTATTAGGATTTTTTTGCAATCTTTCATTAGTATCTATCTAGTGTTTCCTAGCTAATTTAATTAATTCTCTGATTTCTCTTAATCCGTTTTTATAGGTTTCTTTAATTCGTTTGATGTTTTCTTTTAATTGTTCTTCAATATATTTCTACTGCTTTAATCTTTCTAAATTCGGATGTCTAATTAATTCTTCAGAATATTGCCTTTGTATGTATCTTAATTTTTTTTTAAGTTTCTTTTTGTACTTATTTTTTATTTATAATGCACTAAATTATTTCTTTGCATGTATGAAAATTCATACCAAATATGAGCTTCTGCTTCATCAAGTGTCCAGGTAAAGGTATCGAATAAAGTAATGATATAAAAGTCTTTATTTTTTAATGTTGCTTTTGTTTCTGATATCTTTTTTAAGCTTTTGTTACCATTAAGGATTCCTTAGTATATTAGTACTTGATTTGGTTCATTGCAGGTTAGATTTACCACAAAATGCTCTATTTCGGTAATTTCTTCTCATAGTTGTGAATATGGATATACTTTCTTGTCAAAGGATACAAAGATATCCTTTTATAGTATATTAAAAATTCTGGTAAAATGTCCTGGTTTGGTCGATATTATTGGTACTATAAATTTTCTGAATAGTTTAGCAGATGATTGGAGTAATTTTACTTTTATTGTTAGTTGATGTTTAATTATCGATATCAAAGTTGTTTCTGGTAGGACTATAATATTGTTATTAAATAGTTTTTCAATTCTCCAATCTAAATATCGTAATCATTGAAATTGTTTAAAGCATGTTGAATAATAATTAAATTTGACCAGTTTGTCAGTATACGCTATAATTTCTTCATCTCCTTATAGTGCTATGGAAGTGGTTGTAGATGTTTCTAATTGCAATTCTTCAGTTGGTGTTCTTTCTGGTGTAGTTATATTTCTGTATGCTAATTCTAATCGAGTGGTTTAACTTTGATACTCTTGTTCTTCATTAGTTGATAAGTAATTCATTGACGGTTTCTAGTCCAAGGGTTAAAGTGTAAGCTTGTAAGGCTTTTAAGTATATATCAATATTTTGGATATTAATTGCTAATTTCTGAAATGCTTCCTTGGTGTTAAAATCTTTTTCTTTTCTTGAAGATAAGTCTTGAATTCCTTTAGCAGATCTTAAAAAGTTTTCAATAATTTGAATATATTTTAATAGTTTGATATATACTAAAATTCTTTCTTCAGTTATCATTAATTGATATATTGTGGCTTAAGCATATCTTTGTAATATGTTTCTTCTAGTAATTGTTTTACTGTTGTTTTCAGGAGTTTGGTATCCTTCGTATTGTCCTAGTTGGGCTCTTGGTTCTAATAATTCTACTATTTTTCTTAATGTTTCAAGGTACTATTTTTTGAAAATACTTTCAGTCTGATTCTTCTTCTAATATTTCGTATTTATACCGTCTCTCGGGTCTGATTGTACTTCTCTTAGTTCAATGTATTCTTCATGAATTACTCTCACTTGTTGGATCAAGTTAAAACAATTTTTGGAACAAATGTATTTTCTATTTCCAATTCTTTATAGTTTTCGTATAAGAATTTTTCTCTAAGTTGTTCTAGTATGTCAGTTTTTCAGAATTGTAATAAATCGTAAGTCCTTTCTTTTGTCTCTTTGAAGGTTAAGATTGTTGGGTATTGTGGTGCTGGACAATATTTAGATCAGTTCTTTATTGGTATTCATTTATTTATTAAAATATAATTGTGGATTAAATCTTCACACTTTAGTTTTATTTAGGATTTTAAATCTATTAAAAGCTTTTGCTACTTGGTCTGTTTTTACTTGGGTTAACAGAATATTCTGTTACTTTTTCAAGTACTTTTAATTCTTGTTTTTCATCTAGCACTATGAATGCTTCTTCATTGAATAATATATCTTCAGCAATAAAAGTTATATAGTATAATACTGTTTTCAGGCTGTTTGGTATTAATTCCAAATCATTTACAAATCTTTCTCTTAGGAGATTAATTTGTTTTACCATTGCTGTAAGTAGTTGCATATACTTTTCCTGTTTACTAACAGTATTGTGTTCGAAGGTTTGGTTGAGCAATAAATGATTTACTGCTATTGCAAGTTGTAATATTTTTAGAGTAGTTCCTAGTCTCAAGTTATTCATAGAGTTAGTTCTTGCAATTAGATTTGCTAAAGTTCTTTTAATATCTTGTTAGATTTCTTCGAAACTTCTTTGATCAATTATTTCTTTATGAGGGTTTATAGTTCTTAAAAGTGTATTTCTTGGTATAGGTTTATGGTTCTAGAAAAATCTAAAAGGTAAGTAATCATCATTTATTAATCTGGTTATTTGTTTAGAATAACTATCTTGTTGTGGGAAGTCATCAATTAATTCTTCAGTTTTATTTGAAAGTTATAATTTTCTTTGGAGTTTTGTTGAAAAATTTGAGAAAAATTTATTTCTATTACCCACTTTTTTGAGGTTATACTAAGTCTCTTAGTTTCTGTTTTGTTGTGGTGGTATTATTTCATTAAATAATTCTTCAAGTGCTTGGATTTCAATTTTATGGTTTGTAGTTAATTCAAATAGAATAGTTTCTTCTATTAATAAATCTAAGGTTTGGAGTAGGGCTAGTATTAATACGTTAAAGGTTGTTCTCCTTACACTAACTAAGTTTTCTACTGCAGCATTTATAATATGAGTATGGTAAATATTTCTTCTAATGTTTTTAAATGCTTCGATAGCAGTACTTTGTCTAACTTGGGTTAGTTGTTCGTTTGTTAGAATTGGGTGAAATTCTTGTAGTGACACTGTTCTAGTTATTTTTGCATTTCTGATTTTTTCAAATTGTACTCTTAATTTGTCAAAGTATTCTCTTGTTCTTTGTAATGGTGTTTGAATATCTTCTATTAATTTATTTATATTTCTGTGTCTTTACAATATTATATATTATGATTAATGATATAACTTGTTGCTATTTGTGACCTATTTCTTCTTTGGTTTTGGTTGTAGTAGCAATCCAATCCTTGTCGTACACAACAGTTACAATTTGTGTTTCTAGTGGTTGTTTCACAATATTGTTTTGATAATTGGCAGTTGGTACAAGCATGGTGTTTTGGTTTTCGTGTTTTTACAAATTTAAATCCTCGAAACTGATTCATTTACTTTCCAAGTATTTTTCTATTGTTAATAACAGGTTTGTGTATATATTTGGTATTCGTAGGTATTCTGATATTACAATTGCTTCTCTATACACGTTTTTTAGTTGTTTCAGACAATTAATTATTTTTGTCTGCACTTTGTATAGATCTCGTTTGGTAAAATGTCGTTCACATGTTATCTCTTCATTTTTACAGACTTTACACAGTATTTTATGGTCACATGTTAAGTTTAATTGTTTACACTTTTTACAAACAGTATATTTCTTTATAGTTTTATATGTGGGTGTTGTTTTATGGCTTTTAGGAGGTGCTGTTTGGTATTTTGGCATGTTTAGGGCTTGGTCAATTTTCCTGCATTTTTATAAACTATTCTTATCTTTTTCATTTATACTTTTATGGTTTTGTTTATGCGCTTGTGCTAGACAAAACTTAAAAATATTTGTATTAATACGATTAATAAAATAATTTCAAAGTAAATATATGATAAGAATATAAACAATTTTAGTAAATAATAAAAGTTTTCAAATATTGTTTATTTGATAAACTGTTTATGAATAGATTAATATTTTGTTATTCCATTGTATTGTTTAATTCCTCAAATTGTTCAAATTTCTCTTCAATTGGTAAGTCGTCAATTGAATTTCTGGAGAGCTTATTTAATTGGCTTACTCATGTTAGTGCCCTTTCAAATCAGGGTGTTGGAGTTGTAAGTTGTAAAATGCATTGAATCTCGAAAGCATTGCAATTTTATAGTCTTGGTTACATCATATAAATTTTAATACTTGTTCGGTCATTATGACTTTTTCAAGGTCTTGAATTTTTCTTTTCAACACTGTATTTTCTTTTTTAAGTTGGTTATTTTCTTCTTGTAACAATTTAATCTCTATATGACTTTCTTGAATTTGAACACTATTCCATTGGATTTTTTGTCAATTTGAAATTGTTGATAACAATGAGTGTCCTGCTAATGGTAATACCAATTTTCATACAATTGCTTCAATTTCTTTAAATTTTTCTTGTAACTTTGTTAAGTCTGGAATGGTATTTCTATATTCTTCTAGTAAAGGAACTTCAGAACTTTCAGAAGTATTATCTATTTATTCATTTGTTTCTTCTGGTAAAAAATATCTTTTTTCATGTACTATTATTTTAAAGGATTCATTCTCTATGGTTTCTTGCTCATAATGTCTTGTTTCCTTTTCTAAATTGTACCATTTTTGTACATCTGGTGGCAAGTTTAAAATTTAATTTTTATACTCCTCTTCTTCATAGTTATATCCTAATGGGTAAGTTAACGAGGATGATGGTAGGATGAAGTTGTTTTTTCTTATATCCATTGGTTCTTCAGATACTTCATCAAATATTTGAATAGGGTTTTCGGGTGTTCCTTCTTTTGGTTTTTCAACAAATATTTGAGGTATTTTATTCTTTATGATTCTCTAGAGTCTTTTCTTTTTAATAAGTTTCTTGAAATTTCTTTACAATTTTTGCACTGATGGATAATTTTTATGTTTGGTAATCATGTAGTTTTTTTCTCATAGATTTCATATATATACTATTTGCCTTTATTATCTTTCCTCTTGACTTCTCTAGTCGAGGTTGGTTCAGATAAATCATATCTTTGTCTAAATGTTACTACTTCCTTAATGGATCTGTCAATTATTTGGCAATTATTGCATCGAATAGAAATAATTTCTTTGCTGTCAGTTTCTGAATTAAATTCCTATTTCTATAGCCTGTATGTTTCTTGGTTTTGCCATTCTTCAATTTTTGCATAGTTTTCTGCAATTTTTTCTGGCATTAAAGAATTTTGAATTTCTTCAAAGCATTCTAAACAGATTCCAAAAATTAAATCTGGTATTTTCTTTAACATTAAACATTCTTGGCATAATATGCAGCCTTTTGTTCTTTTTCTTTGGCTATTTGGTTATTTGTTTGGGTGAGATTAGTGGAATAAGTTTTTGTTTTATTTCCTCCTTCATTGAAGGTTCTATTTAATAATTCATCATCATTTAGATCTACTCCTAATACTGGAGAATGGTAGTTAAATTGGTCTCCAACTTTGTTTGTTTGTAGAATTGTAAATTGTTCCCATCTTTTAGGGTCTTTCTATTGGTCATGTGGTGTTTACTTGAGGAATCAAAATATTTAAAAAATCTTTGATTCATTCATTGTTTGGTTTCTGTAAATTCCTCTGGTCATGTTTTCTAATTCTTGTTGGACTGTTGACATATCTCAATATCTGTAACTATAGTAAAGTTCATATGCTACTTTTTCTTCCTTATTACAAAAGAAATTATATTTATAATCATATACCATATGCCTTTTCCAATTTTCCTTAAAGCATATAGTACATTTTCTTTTATTCCCTTTTTCTAATTCTGTTTCTTGGTATCTAATAGATCTTTGATCAAAAATCGGAAGGTGTTCAATATATTCTTTGTAATATTTTTTACAAAATATTTAATTTAAAAGAAATTTATTCTAGTAGTCAAAAGGATTGACATAGTTTCCTTTTGTAAAAAGAATAAGTCTTTTGTGATAATTTGGTAACATTCTTCATTGCAGCAATAATAAATATTCAGTCTAGTTTTTCTAATGAAATTAATTTTTTTTTTTTTTTTCGGTGTTAAGGTGACCTCTTGGCCGGGGACTTTTTATTAGATAATTAACAACATTACAATTATGATGAGGGTACAACTAGCCACACGTACAACTTTTGGTTGTCTATTTTAAGTGGTCCGCCTGAGTTCT